>SNQJ01S0000662.1:96752-132095 GCA_010110895.2 Picea sitchensis | reverse complement strand
CAGGTGGATATCGATGGCCACCCACCTTTTCCAAATGGCTCAAAACAGTTTTCTGGCCATTTTGGCAATTTACTATTTTTAGCAGGTTTTAACTTCCAGGGCCATTTTGAGGGTCCAAATGAATATTTTTCGAGATCAAGGTTCTCAATGATAGTTGAAGGCATGATTGAGCCCCCAAAATGAATCTCCTCAACAATACCTTTCCAACAAGCTATCACACGCCTAAAACGAAGATCATATGCAAAAGTTACGACTCCGGGAAGTTGATGTACTCACTTACCCAAACGGGGCCCACATGACTTTTGGCACTTCATCTCCTAGGGTTAGGTTTTTGGATGTCTAGGACTTTTGGCATTCCCATTTATTGTAAAAGGGCCTTCAGAGCCTCATTGTAATCATCTTCTTGCGAATGCGAGTAGCCGTCACATCTCTTCTCAGAGATAAGCTGCCACCATTCTAGCGAGTCTTTCACTTTGTATTTTTACAGTCTCTGTACATTTCTTTGATTAATAGAAATCGTGTATTATTGTATATCTATGTTTATGGTTGCATCTCTGATAGATTTATGTTATATTATTGAATATCTGCAATATCTCTGTGCATTTCTTTATTATATCTCTGCTCTCATTTCGTGCTGAAAATAATCCGGATCAGTATAAATCTTTACTCATTTCGTTCTTCTCATAAAATCTAGATCAATTGTCGCTCTCAAACTAACTCCTCTGATATGATTGTTGGTTTTCAAACTCCTTAATATTGATACTCCTCTAGGTGAAGTGGCACTAGCTTCTCCTTCTTCTTCACTCCTCTCTTCTCTTCTATCTTCTTCTACTTCATCTCCTACTCTGATCACTTCACTATTTTATTTCTTATTGATTGCAAACACATAATGTGGTTGGTTCAAGGGAGGATAAGTCCATCTCCATCTGAAATTCCTTGTGAGGGGACCCAAATATTTTTCTATTTTCATCCATGCAAAACCATCTGCAATTTCCAATTCTTCTCCCCCACCACCAGGGGATCCTTCGTCTTCCTCTTCTTCTCGTGCACCTCTAATTTGTGCCTCATCTTCTTTAGATTTTGTGGCACTCCGCAACAACCAAGGGGTTCAAAATTCATCACTTGGGCCCCTAGGACCATTACTACTACTATTGTTGATATCCCCACTGGACAACCTACTACCAACACAGTGCCTCTTCATGGGCCAATTTGCGCTCGTGCTCCACTCTAGCAGAACGCCTTCTTCTGCACTTCCTCCTGGTGCAACCCCTTTGCTCTTCAACACATGCTTGACCTCTCGTTGTGCATCCCTTTCTCTCCATCTTTCACCTCTCTACTATTCTTTCCTTCTTAGCTCACTTCTTCTTGTGTATATCTCGACTCTCTCTCTTCTCTTCTCTTCTGGTTCTATCCCATTTCTCACCTCATCTAAACAATTTATGGATCCTCCTCAATGGATCCATTTCCTCTCTCATTTTCCCCCGTCCTTGCAACCACCCCTCAATGCTAGGGTAGTTTACTGAGCCATTCTATTTGGCTCCATGCACATCGACCCTTTATCTACGAAAATCATCTTTATCGAGAGTGGAATCTCTTCGAGCATTCATTTCTTCATACCTTCTACGAACTTTCTCTTAGCCTTGTTGAAAGAATCAGTGTATTCCAAAACAAATTCAATAACATAACCCTCTTTTACTTGAGAAAACTAGAATATCAATCATGGGTTGATCCCAAACTATTGGTTCTAAAGGCCACACAATAGAATTGGTAGTAATTTTCCTTTTCATCCATTCAAATAACAGATACGTAAATTCAACAAAGAAAAACTCATGCGTATCAGTGTAGAGATACTTATTTTTCCATTACTTCACATTGACTTTCAGACCCTAAGTTTCCCGCAGGGAAAACTCATGTTTATTTATAGTTAGCCAGTCTTGAATTTCCTCCTGAGACGGATACCACCTCATCTCTTGCCTTCATCATTCCCTACAAGAATTCCAAGTCCCTACAATGGAAACATTTGTTGGAATCATTTCATTCTTGTGCATGTCCTTCTTAACATTGGGGAGTTTAGACCCAGGGTTCATCCAAAGTTGACCAACAAAAACCCCATAGCATCATCATATCAATCTTTAGCCAAGGCCAAAGAAGGTCTCACCTGAGACAAAATGAGGATCACAGAGACCATCTGGTCTTGTAACAGGGATGAAAGATTAAACACACTGGTATTCATTCAAGATGGCATTCATGCACTCCATTAACATCAACCTACTATTCATCAATAAGTAAAACAATACACACACATATCCAAATAACACATGAATGACACATGATAGATCAGAAGCATTGCAACTTTATTATTCCTTCCATTCCATAACACATAAGTATGCATGAACCAAGCTATATTCAACAACCACATAGTTTCATGTATCCTTTAGATAATTCCCAATATTTACAACATATTCCCAATATTTAGATAATTCGGAGTGAGCTTGACACACAACAACTCAATGAATCTTCTATGTGAGTGTCTAACTCTCTCACCATCTAACTCTATTTTTTATGTCACTGCTTCCTTTTATAGATTTCTCTACTCGGGATCTTTGTCTCTTTCTACCCTGCTCCACTCGCTCTATTGACAAACTTCCTCACACATTTTTTCACTTGCATGCAATCCATATAGCCTTCTGGAATCGAGACAATTTTAATGGCCTCATCAACTTATCTTTTTTGAGGTCCATGTTTCCTTGTGTTATTGGCCTTAACCACTAGAGATGATTTCTCGACAATTCCTTTCTTGATTCTGACATGCGGATTCTTGATTTCTGGTGTTATTGACAAAACTCAGACCAACACACATATTTCATATTTTGGACATGGCTTGCAATATCAAAACTCGGTCTGACACTCACTTCTTTTCCTTCTTTACGCATTTAGATTAGGCATGTGCAAAATTGGAATGGGCATGTACAAAACTTGGAATGGGCATGCACAACTGCGTTTATGCATGCGCGTGAGATTAACCCAAAACTTTGGGTGCCAACAATGGTCCACCTTCTTGCATGAGAACTGCACTTATGCCTTTTCCCAAGGAATCATATTCTAAAACAAAAGTATTAGTGAAGTTGGGTAGAGAAAGTACTAGGTTTGTACACATAACATTTTTCAAATCCTAGAATGCTTGATCTGCAAAAGCATTTTTATTAAGTAAGGTAGTGAGTGGAGCTGCAATTTTTCCATAGTTTTGGACTAACTTTCTATATTACCATATTAGGCCAAGGAAACCTCATAAACTTAAGAGTCGTAGGATGGGGCCAATCCTTCATTGCTTCAATTTCTTTGTATCAACCCATACACCACCCTTACTCACAATATGGCCCAAATATTGAACTTCGGAAATCACCATTAGGATGTTATAAAGACAAGGACAAAATGACATCGAAAGGGCTAAAATATATGATTCATGAGTCTTTGGAAGGTGGATGGTGCATTAAAAAGGCCAAATGGAATCACCAAGAACTCATAATGGTCTTCATGAGTGCGAAAAACAATTTTGGGAATATCAACCTATTCCATACAAATCTGGTGATAGCCTGAATGGAGATCAAGTTTGGTAAACAATTGGGCACCTTTAAGTTCATCCAAAAGATCATCAATGAATAGAATGGAAAAATTATCATTGGTGATGATTTGGTTTAGAGCATAAAAATCAATACATAGTCACGAAGTTCCTTCTTTTTTGACTACCATGACAACAAGGCATGAATAAGGATTGGTACTAGGGCAGATGACACCTGCAACTAACAAATCTTGAACTATCTTTTTAATTTCATTTTTCTGAGAAAATGGGTGGCGATAAGCACAAACAATGGGTGGGAGGCTACCAAGTATAAGTAGAATGGAATGATCATGGGAACCACAAGAGAGTGGGAGGCCTTGGGGTGTTTCAAAAACTGGTTTGTGTTTGAATAAGATGAACTACAAGTTAGGATAAATGGGTTGGGAAGGGGTTTCAAAGGCTTGAATAGCATAAAAGTGTGCAATAATACTAGAATGGCTCTTTTTGAGGAGTTTCACCACACTATGTGAGTTGTCGATATTTGGAATTCAATGGAAAACATGTGGGACTTCAAAGAATAATCACCATTTTGAAGGCCTACATTTTCACAACAACCCCCTCATTTAATGAATCTGTCATTAGTAATCATGATCTAAAAGTTGTTCACTGCATGGATATAGTGATGTGCCTCTTGGGAGACACAACAATGAATAAAGTTATGGGTGCTACTGTTGTCAATAAGGATAATGACTTTACAGTTCTTGATATAGCCAATCAATTTAAGAGTTTGGGGAGTTGAAATATTAGTCAAAACGTGTAAGGAGATTTGGGGTTCCACATTTGATTGATCAAAAGGAGGAATGTAATCATAGGTAGAGGTTTTTGAGGGAAAGCATCACCATCATCTTCTTAAATTTCTTTGGAAATGGTCATAACAAGCTTCTACTCCTTACATTTGTGCTCAAAATCTCAATTTGTGCTTCCAACTATTAACTCCTATATTAGCTTCTATACGTGGATACTGATCTTGCATAAAGTTTGAGAACTTACTTCAAATACTAATAGAAATTATAAGTTGGCTGTGTTCAATGACTTTCAATGAATCATTACCCAAACACAAATGAAAAATAAATTGTGGTGGGTGGGTGAACTTAAAGTCGCTCACAAAAATGCTATGATTGGATCGTTAAGGATTTCTGAAAACTAACCAGCAAGAGGATTGCACAAATTCATCGATCTTCAAAACTTTCATGATTCCATCCATGTCCATCATACGTCCGAGGGATGTAAAATCAATCATGACGTTTCTGCAGGTTTAGTTTCCCAATGTTGGCTCTGTTTGTCTGTCTATCTTGAGTGACAATATGGCTTGAAATCAGCTGGAGTGACAATATGGCTTGAAATTGCAAGAACTGAGCGCTGAGGCTAATCTCTTACCAAATTCCTTTGTATTTTTGTTGTCACCTCCTGTGCCGTTTTACAGGAATCTTCTGCCCCATTTGCTGTTACCCATTGCCAGATGAATTAATTATTCTGTAATCCATGAAGGCCCAAGCTCGTCCTTTCCATTGCTGCAGCAAAATATTAATGCTTTATATTATCATTGCTGTTTGGCAAAATATTAATGCTTTATATTATCATGCATTCTACTCTTCAACTCTTATTTAAACTGAGGTATAATTTCATAAACATCTACCACATTGAGTTCAAGTCATTTTTTTGCCCAAGTTTATAGAATTTTTTTAAATGGCTAAAGCATTTTACCATATTTGAGAATAATTAATATATAAAATAAAGCATTGAGTTCAAGTCATTTTTTTGCCCAAGTTTATAGAATTTTTTAAAATGGCTAAAGCATTTTACCATATTTGAGAATAATTAATATATAAAATAAAGATGCCAAAGCATAATTAATATAAAATAAAGTTATTTATTTCGCCAAATTTATATATTTTTTAAAATTGCCAAAGCAACTCTACTGCCATCACAGATTTTATATCTCATCGTTACGAACATGCAAAGTTTGCGTGTTCAAATGTTCAAAGATAAAGCAACTCTACTGCCATCACAGATTTTATATCTCATCATTAGGAACATGTAGAACAAGTTTGCTTGTTCAAATGTTCAAAGATAATTGATATATAAAATAATAAAACCCAATGTTAAGTTAACTGAATATTATTATTTGTTAGGAAGATGCAGAACAAGTTTAAATGTTCAAAGATAATTAATATATAAAACAATAAAACCGAGTGTTATATGAGCATTGTTTTTTTTTGTTTGTTAATTTGTGCAGGACCTGCCATTAACCTGTGGCTTGAGAAACCGTGACTCAGGGGCATCTAAGCCGTCAAAATCACCCGGGGATCGCACCCGGCCTGAGCCACACCAACCCTTAACATGGTTGGATTTTTTGTCCCCGCAGGTTTCGAACCTGTGACTTTAACATCACGGAGTGGTTTAACAACACACTCCGTCACCCACTGTCCTACACCTCGGGGACTTGTTATATGAGCATTGTTAGCTGAATATTATTGTTGATATTATTTTGTTTCCTACTAATTTTTATTTATTAATAATAATATAATATTAATTAAATTTATAATAATTTATAGATATATTATATTAATATAAAATATAAAATATAAATAAATATGGTAAATTAAATATTATTATTCATAATTTTTATCAATAATTTTTTATAAATTTTAATAGCCAATAAACAAATATTGAAAAAAAATAATTTTTTATATATTTAATTTTTTTTAAATATGATTTAATTATACACTATAATATTAATGAATATATTTTTAATTAATATTAATTAATATGATTTTAATTAATAATAATATAATACATGTTAATTAAATTTATAATAATTTGTAGATATAGAAGATTAATACAAAATATAAATCAATGTTATATAAATATGGTTAATTAAATATTATTATTCACAATTTTTTGTTAATTTTTTTTTTATAAATTTTAATAGTAAATAAATATTGAAAAAAATAAATTTATTATATATTTGATTTTTAAAAAATATGACTCAATTATGTACTATAATAATATGATTTCACTTAATATTAATTATTATCAATTTCTAGATTTTGTTTAAATAAATTGGTATCAATGTAATTTCAAATAAGAAAAGTATTAAAAGAATTCAACTAACTATTATTGATTTTCAAAGTTTTTGAAAAATGACAAATATATTTTTTAAAGTTTCATTGGATTTCAATGTAAGGTTTTACACTCTCAATAATGTAAGGTTTTACACTCTCACTAATGAAAAAAATATTTTAATATACTCATACTAACTATTATTGATTTTCAAAGTTTTTTGAAAAATGACAAATATATTTTTTAAAGTTTCATTGGATTTCAACGTAAGGTTTTACACTCTCAATAATGAAAAAGATATTTTAATATACTCATAGTGACGGTATTTCAACTTAGTCATAGATATGGATTTATATATTTTAAAAAATAGAGGTAAAAGAAACATGGTGGTGGTTTCCATAGATATGGATATAGATGTTTTAAAAAGAAAAGGTAAAAAAAATATCTTTAAGGAAGGAGGAAGTACCATTATCTTAATAATATAGTAAAATAGAATACCAATTTTAGCATGAAGCATAACTTCCTCTTAAATGGATAATAAAAATGAGTTATAAATAACTCTTTATGCATTCAATAACTCAAATACATCCATATAACCATATAATAAGTTCATAATTTCATGTCTCAATAATAATTACATTAACCTTTCTATATATATATTCCTACTAATTGTGAGTGATCACCATCGCCAATATTGTTGGATGTCCAAATTCGAAACCATTAATTGTAATGGCCTTTCATGTAATCTGAGGATCCAATTAAGGATGGACGAAGTATGATTAATCAAGGTGGATATGGCTGGGTGGTAGAGGATGATGCCATAGAAATGATACAAAGAGATCGATCCATGAATGAGGTATCATTCCAATCTGAGGGAGGAAGTACCGACTAGGATTGATAGTGGAGCCACATGGTTAAATCAACAGGAACGCAGGTGGATTCATGAAGTGGGAGGGATCTAGAATCCATGTCTTTTGGCATGTGCTCTTCCCAGGAGACACAAGTCAAATCCATATTCCCATATGAGGCATGAATAAAAAGAGTAATTATAAAATGGTTTGGGGGCCTTTGAGGGCGTATCAACTAAGAGTTAAACATATACATGGAGAAGTGAGGGATGGGGTGAATCCTTATGAATATATTCCATAGAATTGAGGGATGCGGTGAATCCTTATGAAGATATTTTGTAGTTTTATGTCTTGCATGAGAGAATGCTTACTTACATGATTGATTGCCACCTTCGAATCGTCATGTATGATTAAAGAGTTTAACTCATGATTAAAGAGTTTAACTCATGTTGCTTGGCTAACAGAATACATTGAAGGAGAGCATATGCTTTCACCTGGTTATTTGTTTCCTTTCCCAAACTCCATGAAAAAGTGAGCTCTCAATTTCCTCCACGTGAAAAGATAACCTCACTGGCTCTTGTCGCCTCGGAAATATTTTTTATTACTATTATAAATTTTGAATTTGTTTTGAAAATTTTATAAAATATTTAATCTAAATATTTTCTATTTGCTAAAGAAAAAAGTAGGGGAGAGAAGGTGTATTCTAAACATTATACGTTTTGAATTATTTTGACAATCATCACCATAATACAACTATACAATTGTTGGTGAAATCACAATTTTCTATTACTTAAAATGCATTTTTGAATGCATAGATGGATTTATCACCTTAATAAACCATTTGAACGCCTAGATTTTACATACTCAACAACTCAAATATGCAATTTCAACAATTACTGATCGAATTTTGGACGAAATGGTCAGAAAAAAAAAAAACCCAAGAAAAGTCCAAAAAGTAGAACGTTTAGGCTATCTTAGGGAGAGAATAGGATGTCTAACTACACATGAGGGCCACTTGGTGTTCCTTCCCATTCATTTGAAAAAAAATAAAAGAGCCATTGATATTAGGGAAAAGACAAATTTATGTGACCATTGCATGAGACGGAATATTCATTGCAACATTAAAAACAATAATCAATTCTCACATCCAAAAAAATTGGTTCATAGTGTTGAATTTGATCATTGGTAGCGATCTGTCCTTTGAGATTAAATTTCATGGTATCAAATACTCAGATCATAGTTCTTGAAGTCAAAGTTACTCACGTCAAAGTTCATGAGATCAAATTCTCTAAGGTCATAGTTCCTCAGGTCAAAGTTCTTGAGGTCATAATTCCTGAGGTCATAGTTCCCGAGGTCAAATTTCATTAGGTAAAAGTTCTTGAGGTAAAATTTCCTAAGGTCATGGTTCATGAGATCAAAGTTCTTAAGGTCAAATTTCTTGAGGTCATAGTTCTTGAGGTCATGGTTCTTGAATTCAAAGTTCTCGAGGTCATAGTTCTTGAGGTCAAAGTTCCTGAGGTCATAGTTCTTGTGGTCAAAGTTCTTGAGGTCAAAGTTCCTGAAGCCATAGTGTTGAAATAATGTAACTGCAAAGTGTATTCTTATTATTTTTTGATATATTATTCATTAGATCAATCCCCATTGTGGATTGATCATGTCGGCTATTGTAAAAGGACCAAATCCCCTTTTGTGGATTGGTCATAATATAATTGTAATAGGCAAAAGAAGAAGTCAGCCCCAGAATATATCAAAGAGACCACAAAATATAATAAAGGTGGTTATAACCACCCAGATTAAGAAGTTGGCCCTGCCAGTGAAGAGACACTTCACACATGCCAGATTAGTATAAATAAGGAGGCTAGCACCTCACTTACATACACAGCTCACTTGCTCATTGAGAGACAAGTGTCAGAGATGCTATTGGAGACGAGAGAGAGAGAGAGAGTGGTGCATCTTTGAGAGAGGATGTTCTGTATTAGCTTAAGTTATCTCTTGGCATTGTATTGGCTATCTATAATAAGGAAGTTTTGCTTGGTTTTCTTCCCCTAGAGGGTTTCCCAAGATAAATGTTGTGTCTCTTGCGATTGTGTATTTCTCATTGATCTTGTCTTATGTTGTTGTTATCTATTGAAATGCAAAGAACTATAATAATGGCTTAAACATTAACATGGTATCAGAGCCAAGCTGAAAAAAGCATATTTCACAAGAGTGAAAAAATGTCACTGATGTCATACATGCAAATTAGGGATTTTTTATGGTGAAGCTTTTCAGCCCTAAAACCATCTAGAAAAGTGTGTCCTCCCCCAAGGATTACTTTGGCACTCTCAGCAAACTTTTTCAGTGGCTAGATCTCCCGAAAAGTGAAACCCTAGTTTCACAAAGTACCAAAAGTACCAGAAATCCAAAGAACCAAAAGTACCATAAGTACCAGAGTACCAGAGGTACCAAAAAACCAGAAGCACCAATCTATAAATATGAACATCAAGTTTGGAGGGGTGAAATTTGGATTTTCTCAAATCCAAGCACACTAGGCTACTCACCTTAGCCAAGTGCATCTCCTGGTAAGTTTAGAATTTGATTTTGAGCATTTTCCTAGCTCCAGGTAAAAGATGTGTACAAGCACGAAGCTTGCTAACAAACTGGAAGGCTTGGAAAACCTATGTTCCTAGAAGTATAGGATCGGCCTGATCCTTGAAGAGAATGACCTAGCATGTCAAAGAAGAAGTATTGGAACCCAACGATGTTGCAGAAAAAGCCAAGCATCTAAAGGACATGATCAGGGCCAAAAGACTCATTGTAGATTTAATCAAAGACCACCTAATTCCTTATGTGTCATCAAAGAAGACTCCGAAAGAAATGTTTGATGCCCTAAGAAGACTATATGAAGGAAAGAACATAAACGAGAAAATGAATCTAAGAACTCAACTGAAGAATACGAGGATGCAGAAAGGAGAAACAATCCAAGAATATTTCTCCAGAATCTCAGAATTTAAAGAACGGTTAGAAGTAATCGGAGACACCATAGATGAAGACGAGCTCATAATGACAACTCTTAATGGTCTCACAGGACCTTGGGATGCAATCATGCAAACGATTTGTGCCAGAACGAAGAAACTGAAGTTTGACCGTCTATGGGAAGAATGCATCCAAGAAGAAACAAGAGTAGCTAACCATGAAACGCTACTAGCAAGATATGATGATCAAGCCCTAGCTACTCACACCAAAAGAGGAAGGAAGAAACTCTACTTCCAGAAGGAGACTCATAAAGAGCCTCAACCGCCAAATAAATTCAATAATAAAGAATCTCATCCAAAAAGATTTCAGAAGAGAGGACAACGAAGGGAAAGAGATTACATATATGTACAATGCTATCATTGTGACAAGATGGGACACATTGCAAAATTTTGTCCAAACAGACGAGAAGAATACAAGAGGAAACATAAGAGGCACCATGCCCATTCAGTTGAAGATGAAGAGCCACCTGCAAAAATGATAAGAGAGAAGATCAAATAATATGTCTTAATCTCGGCCCTCTCAGGATCTGTAACACCTGGAGAGGACACATGGCTCATTGATAGTGGTGCCTCCAAGCACATGACAGGTCAGAGAGACATTCTCTCTTGTCTTTCAGAAAAGAATTCTTCTCAGAAAGTGACACTTGGAGATGATTACCAATATCCCATCAAGGGAGTGGGAGAATCAAGATACAAGCTAAATTCAAGGAACTCAATAAAGATGAAGGACATACTCTTTGTACCAGGTTTGACAAAGAACCTACTCTCCATTTCTGCTTTAGAAAAGAAAGGCTTCAGAGTTTCCTTTATAGATGGAGAAGTCCTCATGTGGGATAAAGGAAAAACCCTGAATGAAGTAATCATCATTGGAAGAGAAGAAAATGGCTTGTATAAGCTAAAGGGTCACTCAAAGGCTACCATGACCCACGCCATTGAAAACTCATGTGAATTTTGGCATAGAATATTATCTCACATCAATTACAAGGTGCTACCATACATATGCAAAGTTGTCACAGGTCAACCAGAATTCAAAATTGACCATGAAGGCGTGTGCAATGGATGTGCGCAAGGGAAGAACATCAAGAACCCTTTTCCAAAGAGAGACGACAAAGAAGAAGGAGTCCTTGATATCATTCATTCAGATGTATGTGACCCAATGCCATCTTCCTCCATTAGTGGGTATGTATACTATGTATCATTTATTGATTATTATTCTCGTAAGACCTGGGTGTATTTTTTGAAATCTAAAGATGAAGTGTTCAGCAAGTTCAAGAAATTCAAAGCCTTGATAGAGAACATTTCTCAAAGAAATATCAAGATACTCAAGTCAGATAATGGAGGAGAATATACCTCAAAAGAGTTTGTGAGCTTCTGCAAAGATGTTGGGATCAAGAGGGAACTCACAACTCCCTATAATCCTCAACAAAATGGTGTAGTTGAACGAAGGAACAGAACGATAATGGAAGTTGTGAAGACTATGATCCATGATCAAGATCTTCCAATGTGCTTATGGGTAGAAGCAGAAATGACAACCATTTATGTGCAAAACCGATTATCCCATAGTGCACTTGGGTTCAAGACCTCTAAGGAGATGTTCACCAGAAAGAAACCAGAGGTAAGCCATCTCAAAATATTTGGCTACCCAATTTTTATACATATTCCGAAAGAGAAGATAAACAAGTTGGAACCTTTAGGAAAGAAGGGAATATTTGTGGGATACTGTGAGGTATCCAAGGCCTTCAGAATTTACATACCGTGTCACCACCACATTGAGATCAGCAGGGATGTGACTTTTGATGAAGATGCAGCACTCAAGAAATCGAGAAGATGCTAGCTTGAAGAAGCACGTGAAGAAGAACCCGTAATCCCCAGAACTACATAATCAGTGAGGGAGGTTCCCAGAGCTGCAAAACCAGTGAGGTAAGACGTAGTTTCCCCTTATGAGTAAATTCCAGAAGACCATGATATAGTAGAATTTCAAGAACCGCCTCAAATGATGATCCTCCATAAAGAAAGCCATCTTGGGCTAGAGAGCTCATTCAAGATGGAGAGAAGTATGGTGTTCCCCAAGGAACCATGAGACAGGGGAAAATACCAAAGCCATTCTCCAGTTATACGGCTTTGATGTGTGACCTCCTAGAGAAGGAGCCTACCTACTTCGAAGAAGCCATTCAGATGAAAGAATGGGCAGATGCCATGATAGAGGAATACCAATCCATAATAAAGAATGATGTATGGGAAATAGTTCCCAGACCGAAGAGTAATGACATGGTATCCTCCAAATGGCTCTTCAAAATAAAACATGCTACTAACAGAAGTATTGAAAAGTATAAAGCAAGATTCGTCACTCGGGGCTTTTCTCAAAAAGAAGGCATTGACTATGAAGAGACATTCGCTCTTGTAGCTAGATACACTTCGATCAAAACCATCATAGCCCTTGCAACTAAGATGAAGTGGAAGTTGCACCAGATGGACATAAAGACAACTTTCCTAAATGGTGTCATCGAAGAGGAAGTGTATATAGACAAACCTCAAAGATTTAAAGTTGAAGACGGGAAGTCTCATGTCTACAGGTTGAAGAAAGCATTGTACGGATTGAAGCAAGCTCCTAGAGCTTGGTATGGCCGGATAGACAGTTTCCTGATGATCTTGGGCTTTACCAAGAGTAAAGCAGACTCTAACCTCTACTTCAAGGTCATGAACGATGAGCCAGTGATATTACTGCTATATGTGGATGACTTATTCTTAACCAGAGAAGAAAATCTCATCACTGAATATAAGAAGAGACTTGCCTCAGAATTTGAAATGAAAGACCTTGGCCTAATGCATTATTTCTTAGGTCTTGAGGTATGGCAGAGTCCAGAGAGGATCTTTCTTAACCAAGGTAAGTATGCAGTTGAAATTCTGAAAATATTCGACATGTTGGAATGCAATTCCATGAATACACCCATGGAAGCGAAGATGAAGTTGATGGTCAACACTTTGTCAGAATTGATTGATGCCACGTTGTATAGATAGATTATTGGATCGTCGATGTACCTGAAGAACACCAAACAAGACATTTTTTTTGCCGTGAACACCTTGAGTCAGTTTCTGGTAGAACCTAGACATGTTCACCTAGTGGCTACAAAACATGTGATGAGGTACCTTAAGAGTACAATAGATTGTGGTCTCAGCTATGATGGAGATCATGATTTCACATTGAGTGGATATACTGATGCAGATTGGGCAAGAAGTTTTTCTGAAAGGAAAAGCACTTCAGGATGTTGTTTTAGTTTGGGATCAGCCATGATCTCATGGCAGAGTAGAAAGCAATCCAGCATTTCTCTCAGCACAGCGGAAGAAGAATACATTGCTGCATGTTCTTCCAGCTGCAAAGCTATATGGCTTTGAAAGTTGTTAACCAATCTATTTGAACGAGAGATGGAAGAAACCAAGATCCTATGTGACAACCAGAGCTGCATAAAGATGACAGAGAATCATGTATTCCATGATAGGTCGAAGCACATAGAGATCCGATATCATTACATTCGTGACATGGTGCAGGGAGGAGCCTCACTCTTCGATTTTCCATTCGTGACATGCCTCACTGTTTGATTTTCCATTTTCGGGATGTGCAATTCAGAGCCTCCTTGAGTTCCAACACTATAATTTTGCAAGTAGAGAGCACACAATTTCAAAATTTTGGGTTTCGTAAACTGTTGAGACAAACTAATTGTGGAACCTCTCTCTATATCTCGAGCCATCCTTATTCTCCTCGTTCTATGTGTGAGTGATCACCATCGCCAATATTGTTGGATGTCCAAATTCGAAACCATTAATTGTAATGGCCTTTCATGTAATCCAAGGATCCAATTAAGGATGGACGAAGCATGATTAATGAAGGTGGATATGGCTGGGGTGGTAGAGGATGATGCCATAGAAATGATACAAAGAGATCGATCCATGAATGAAGTATCATTCCAATCTGAGGGAGGAAGTACCGACTAGGATTGATAGTGGGGCCACATGGTTAAATCAACAAGAACGCAGGTGGATTCATGAAGTGGGAGGGATAGAGAATCCATATCTTTTGACATGTGCTCTTCCCAAGAGACACAAGTCAAATCCATATTCCCATATGAGGCATGAATAACAAGAGTACTTATAAAATGGGTTGGGGGCCTTTGAGGGCCTATCCACTAAGAGTTAAACATATACATGGAGAAGTGAGGGATGGGGTGAATCCTTATGAATATATTCCATAGAATTGAGGGATGCGGTGAATCCTTATGAAGACATTCCGTAGTTTTATGTCTTGCATGAGAGAATGCTTACTTACATGATTGATTGCCACCTTCGAATCGCCATGTATGATTAAAGAGTTGAACTCATGTTGCTTGGCTAAGAGAATACGTTCAAGGAGAGCATATGCTTCCACCTGGTTATTTGTTTCCCTTCCCAAACTCCGTGAAAAAGTGAGCTCTCGATTTCCTCCACGGGAAAAGATAACCCCACCGGCTCTTGTCGCCCCGGAAATATTTTTTATTACTATTATAAATTTTGAATTTGTTTTGAAAAATTTATAAAATATTTAATCTAAATATTTTCCATTTGCTAAAGAAAAAAGTAGGGGAGAGAAGGAGTATTCTAAACATTATATGTTTTGAATTATTTTGACAATCATCACCATAATACAACTATACAATTGTTGGTGAAATCACAATTTTCTGTTACTTAAAATGTATTTTTGAATGCATAAATGGATTTATCACCTTATTAAACCATTTGAACGCCTAGATTTTACATACTCAACAACTCAAATATGCAATTTTAGCAATTACTGATCGAATTTTGGACAAAATTGATCAGGAAAACAACTCAAATATGCAATTTATAATTAACATCAATTTTACAAAATTAATTTAAAAAAAAAAAAAAAAAAAAAAAAACCCAAGAAAAGTCCAAAAAGTAGAATGTTTAGGCTATGTTAGGGAGATAATAGGATGTTCACTACACATGAGGGCCACTTGGTGTTCGTTCCCATTCATTTGAACAACAATAAAAGAGCCATTGATATTAGGGAAAAGACAAATTTATGTGACCATTACATGAGACTGAATATTCATTGCAACATTAAAAACAATAATCAATTCTCACATCCAAGAATATTGGTTCATAGTGTTGAATTTGATCATTGGTAGCGATCTGTCCTTTGAGATTAAATTTCATGGTGTCAAATACTCAGATCATAGTTCTTGAAGTCAAAGTTACTCACGTCAAAGTTCATGAGATCAAACTCTCTAAGGTCATAGTTTCTCAGGTCAAAGTTCTTGAGGTCATAATTCCCGAGCTCATAGTTCCCGAGGTCAAATTTCATTAGGTAAAAGTTCTTGAGGTAAAATTTCCTAAGGTCATAGTTCTTGAGGTCAAAGTTCTTGAGGTCATGGTTCTTGAATTCAAAGTTCTCGAGGTCATAGTTCTTGAGGTCATAGTTCTTGTGGTCAAAGTTCTTGAGGTCAAAGTTCTTAAAGCCATAGTGTTGAAATAATGTAACTGCAAAGTCTATTCTTATTATTATTTGATATATTATTCATTGGATCAATCCCCATTGTGGATTGATCATGTCGGCTATTGTAAAATGACCAAATCCCCTTTTGCGGATTGGTCATAATATAATTGTAATAGGCAAAAGAAGAAGTCAGCCCCAGAATATATCAAAGAGGCCACAAAATATAATAAAGGTGGTTATAACCACCCAGATTAATAAGTCGGCCCTGCCAGTGAAGAGACACTTCACACATGCCAGATTAGTATAAATAAAGAGGCTAGCGCCTCACTTACATACACACCTCACTTGCTCATTGAGAGACAAGTGTCAGAACTGCTATTGGAGAAGAGAGAGAGAGAGTGGTGCATCTTTGAGAGAGGATGTTCTGTATTAGCTTAAGTTATATCTTGGCATTGTATTGGCTATCTATAATAAGGAAGTTTTGCTCGGTTTTCTTCCCCTAGAGGGTTTCCCAGGATAAATGTTATGTCTCTTGTGATTGTGTATTTCTCAGTGATCTTGTCTTATGTTGTTGTTATCTATTGAAATGCAAAGAACTATAATAATGGCTTAAACATTAACATGGTATCAGAGCCAAGTTGAAGAAAGCATCTTTCACAAGAGTGAAAAAATGTCATTGGTGTCGTACATGCAAATTAGGGCTTTTTGATGGTGAAGCTTTTCAACCCTAAAACCATCTAGAAAAGAGTGTCCTCCCCCAAGGATTACTTTGGCAGTCTCAGTGCACTTTTTCAGTGGCTAGATCTCTCGAAAAGTGAAACCCTAGTTTCAAAAAGTACCAGAAGTACCAGAAATCCAGAGAACCAAAAGTACCATAAGTACCAAAGTACCAGAGATACTAGAAAACCAGAAGAACCAGTCCAGAAATCCCACATCGAGTTTGGAGGGGTAAAAGTTGGATTTTCTCATATCCAAGCACACCAGGCTACTCGCCTCAGCCAAGCGCATCTCCTAGTAAGTTTAGAATTTGATTTTGAGCATTTTCATTTTTGGGTCATTTTCCTAGCTCTGGGTAAAAGATGTCTGCAAGCACGAAGCTTGCTGACAAACTGAAAGGCATGGAAAAACTTTGTGCCTGGAAGTATAGGATTGGCTTGATCCTTGAAGAGAATGACCTAGCAAAATTCGTCAAAGAAGAAGTACCGGAACTCGATGACACTACAGAAAAATCCAAGCATCTAAAGGACACGATCAGGGCAAAAAGAATCATTGCAGATTCAATCAAAGACCACCTAACTCCTTATGTGTCACCAAAGAAGACTCTGAAAGAAATGTTTGATGCCCTAAGCAGACTATACGAAGGAAATAACATAAACTGGAAAATGAATCTAAGAACTCAACTGAAGAATACGAGGATGCAGAAAGGAGAAACAATCCAAGAATATTTCTCTAGAATATCAGAATTTAAAAAAAGGTTAGAAGCAATTGGAGACACCAAGATGAACATGAGCTCATAATGACAACTCTTAATGGTCTCACAAGACCTTGGGATGCAATCATGCAAACGATTTGTGCCAGAATGGAGAAACTGAAGTTTGACCGTCTATGGGAAGAATGCATTCAAGAAGAAACAAGAGTAGCTAACCATGAAACACTACTAGCAAGAGATGATGATCAATCCCTAGCTACTCACACCAAAAGAGCAAGGACGAAACCCTACTTCCAGAAGGAGACTCACAAAGAGCCTCAACCACCAAATAAATTCAATAATAAAGAATCTCATCCAAAGAGATTTCAGAAGAGAGGACAACGAAGGGAAAAGGATTACATATATGTACAATGTTATCATTGTGACAAGATGGGACACATTGCAAAATTTTGTCCAACCAGATGAGAAGAATACAAGAGGAAACATAAGAGGCACCATGCCCATGCAGTTGAAGATGAAGAGCCACCTGCAAAGATGATAAGAGAGAAGATCAAAGACTATGTCTTAATCTCGGCCCTCTCAGGATATGTAACACCTAGAGAGGACACGTGGCTCATTGATAGTGGTGCCTCCAAGCACATGAAAGTTCGGAGAGACATTCTCTCTTGTATTTCAGAAAACAAGTTTTCTCAGAAAGTGACACTTGGAGATGATTACCAATATCCCATCAAGGGAGTGGGAGAATCAAGATACAAGCTAAATTCAGGGAACTCAATAAAGATGAAGGATGTACTCTTTGTACCACGTTTGACAAAGAACCTACTCTCCATTTCTACTTTAGAAAATAAAGGCTTCAGAGTTGCCTTTATAGATGGAGAATTCCTCGTGTGGGATAAAGGAGAAACCCTGAATGAAACAATCATCATTGGAAGAGAAGAAAATGGCTTGTATAAGCTAAAGGGTCACGCAGACGCTGCCATGACCCATGCCATTGAAAAATCATGTGAACTTTGGCATAGAATATTAGCTCACATCAATTACAAGGCGCTACCATACATATGCAAAGTTGTCACAAGTCTACCAAAATTCAAAATTGACCATGAAGGCATGTGCAATGGATGTGTGCAAGGGAAGAACATCAAGAGCCCTTTTCCAAAGAGAGACGAAAAAGAAGAAGGAGTCATAGAGCTTATTCATTCAGATGTATGTGGTCCAATGCCATATTTCTCCATTACTGGGTATGTTTACTATGTATTATTTATTGATTATTTTTCTCGTAAGACCTGGTTGTATTTTTTGAAATCTAAAGATGAAGTGTTCAGCAAGTTCAAGGAATTCAAAGCCTTGATAGAGAACCTTTCCGAAATAAATATCAAGATACTCAGGTCAGATAATGGAGGAGAATATACCTCAAAAGAGTTCGTGAGCTTCTTAAAAGATGTTGGGATCAAGAGGGAACTCACAACTCCCTATAATCCTCAACAAAATGGTGTAGTTGAACGAAAGAGCATAACGATAATGGAAGCTGTGAAGACTATGATCCATGATCAAGATCTTCCAATATGCTCATGGGAAGAAGCAGCAATGACAGTCGTTTATGTGCAAAACTGATTATCCCATAGTGCACTTTGGTTCAAGACCTCGAAGGAGATGTTCACCAGAAAGAAACCAGAGGTAAGCCATCTCAAAATATTTGGTTGCCCAATTTTTATACATATTCCAAAAGAGAAGATAAACAAGTTGGAACCTTCAGGAAATAAGGGAATATTTGTGGGATACTGTGAGGTATCCAAGGCCTTCGTAATTTACATACCATGTCTCCGCCAAATTGAGATCAGCAAGGATGTGAATTTTGATGAAGATGCAACACTCAAGAAATCGAGAAGATGTCAGCTTGAAGAAGAACGTGAAGAAGAACCCGTAATCCCCAGAACTACAAAATCAGTGAGGGAGGTTCCTAGAGCTGCAAAACCAGTGAGGTAAGACGTAGTTTCCCCTGATGAGTAAATTCCAGAAGACCATGATATAGTAGAATTTCAAGAACCGCCTCAAATGACGATCCTCCATAAAAGAAATCTAGCTTGGGCTAGAGATCTCATTCAATATGGAGAGAAGTATGGTGTTCCCCAAGGAACCACAAGACAGGTGAAAAGATCAAAGCCATTTTCCAGTTATACGACTTTGATGTGTGACCTCCTAGAGAAGGAGCCTACCTGCTTTGAAGAAGCCATTCAGATGAAAGAATGCACAGATGCCATGACAGAGGAATACCAATCCATAATAAAGAATGATGTATGGGAAATAGTTCCCAGATCGAAGATTAAAGACATGGTATCCTCCAAATGGCTCTTCAAAATAAAACATGCTACTGACGGAAGTATTGAAAATTATAAAGAAAGATTCGTCGCTCGGGGATTTTCTCAAAAAGAAGGTATTGACTATGAAGAGACATTCGCTCCTATATCCAGATACACTTCGATCAAAACCATCATAGCCCTTACAACTAAGATGAAGTGGAAGTTGCACTAAATGGACATAAAGACAACTTTCCTAAATGGTGTCATCGAAGAGGAAGTGTATATAGAGAAACCTCAAGGATTTGAAGTTGAAGACAGGAAGTCTCATGTCTACAGGTTGAGGAAAGCATTGTATGGATTGAAGCAAGCTCCTAGAGATTGGTATGGCCGGATAGACAATTTCCTGATGAGCTTGGGCTTTACCAAGAGTAAAGCAGACTCTAACCTCTACTTCAAGGTCATGAACAATGAGCTAGTGATATTACTGCTATATGTGGATGACTTATTCTTAACCGGAGAAGAAAATCTCATCACTGAATGTAAGAAGAAACTTGCCTCAGAATTTGAAATGAAAGACCTTGGCCTAATGCATTATTTCTTAGGTCTTGAGGTATGGAAAAGTCCTGAGAGAATCTTCCTTAACAAAGGGAAGTATGTAGTCGAAATCCTAAAAAGATTCAACATGTTGGAATGCAATTCCATGAATACACCCATGGAAGTGAAGCTGAAGCTGATGGTCAACACTTCGTCAGAATTGATTGATGCCACGTTGTACAGACAGATTATTGGATCGTTGATGTACCTGAAGAACACCAGACCAGACATTTGTTTTGTCGTGAACACCTTGAGTCAGTTTCTGGTAGAACCCAAACATGTTCACCTATTGGCTTCAAAACATGTGATGAGGTACCTTAAGGGTACAATAGATTATGGTCTCAGCTATGATGGAGATCATGATTTCACACTGAGTGGATATACTGATGCAGATTGGGTAGGAAGTGTTTATGATAGGAAAATCACTTCAGGATGTTGTTTCAGTTTGGGATCATCTATGATCTCATGGCAGAGTAGAAAGCAATCTAGCATTGCTCTCAGCACAGTGGAAGAATAATGCATTGATGCATGTTCTTCCAGCTGCGAAACTATATGGCTTCGAAAGTTGTTGACCAGTCTATTTGACCTATAGATGGAAGAAACCACGATCCTATGTGACAACCAGAGCTACATAAAGATGACAGAGAATCTTGTATTCCATGATAGGTCGAAGCACATAGAGATCCGATATCATTACATTCGTGACATGGTGCAGAGAGGATCCATAAAGCTCCAGTATGTTAGCATGGATGAACAGGTTGCTAATGAGTTGACCAAGCCTCTATCTCATGTAAATTTTGAGCACTTTTGAGATAATCTTGGTATAGTCCGAAAGGACCTTCCTCAAAAGGGGGAGTAGTTATTGTGACAAGACATCTCTTGCTTCCAGCTTTATTGATGTGACGTAAAGAAAGACGATGTGATGAGACTAGAACTGTGCTTCTGGCTTGACAGTTGCGACGTAAAGCCAGTCTAGTATCCTTCTTCTAGCTTGATTGTTGTGACGTAAAGCAGGATGAGTATCTTGCTTCCATATTTATTTCTATGACGTAAAGCAAGACAATGAGATGAGACTAGTATTGTGCTTCCGGCTTGACAGTTGTGACGTAAAGCTAGTCTAGTATCTTGCTTCCAACTTGATGGTTGTGACATAAAGCAAGACGATGTGATGAGACTAGTACTGTGCTTCTGGCTTGACAGCTATGACATAAATCCATTCTAGTATCTTGCTTCCATGTTAAGTGTTGTGATGTAAAGCAAGACATTGAGATGAGACTAGTATTGTGCTTCCAGCTTGAGAAGTTGTGACGTAAAGCCAGTCTAGTATCTTGCTTCCATCTTGATTGTTGTGATGTAAAGCAAGATGAGTATTGATCTTCCATCTTGACAGCTGTGACGTAAAGCCAGTCATGTATTATGATGAGCCAGCCTCATGTTGTGATGATGATGATGTATTAGTTTATAATAATACATATTGATGCATATGATGATTGCATTCCTTTGAGAATGACGATGTTGCCAATGAAGAAAACTTATGATGATTTATAGATATGCCAATCAGTGTTCCAAGATGATATTGATGATGGTGTCCTCTCACCCACTTGATCTTGATGATGATGTTCTCCTCTCTCTCTCGCCTGATGTTGTTGAAGAATACCCTTCTTGTTAAGGCAGAGTGTTGAAATAATGTAACTGCAAAGTGTATTCTTATTCTTATTTGATATATTATTCATTGGATCAATCCCCATTGTGGATTTATCATGTCGGCTATTGTAAAAGGACCAAATTCCCTTTTGCGGATTGGTCATAATATAATTGTAATAGGCAAAAGAAGTAGTCGGCCCCAGAATATATCAAAGAGGCCCCGGAATATAATAAAGGTGGTTATAACCACCCAGATTAAGAAGTCGGCCCTGCCAATGAAAAGACACTTCACATGTTCCAGATTAGTATAAATAAGGAGGCTAGCGCCTCACTTACATACACACCTCACTTGCTCATTGGGAGACAAGTTTCAGAGCTGCTATTGAAGAAGAGAGAGAGAAAGTGGCGCATCTTTGGGAGAGGATCTTCTGTATTAGCTTAAGTTATCTCATGGCATTGTATTGGCTATCTATAATAAGGAAGTTTTGTTTGGTTTTCTTCCCCTAGAGGGTTTCCCAAGATAAATGCTGTGTCTCTTGTGATTGTGTATTTCTCAGTGATCTTGTCTTATGTTGTTGTTATCTATTGAAATGCAAAGAACTATAATAATGGCTTAAACATTAACACATAGTTCCTAAGGCCATAGTTCCTGAGGTCATAGTTTGTATAACCTTACACTAGTACATTTTGGAAAAAATTTGACGTTCTATATGCGACGTTATGCACAAAATTGGCGATACTGTCGAAAAATAGAGGAAAATATGATTTTTTTTTCCATATTGCCTGATAACGTCGCAAGTGAGACGTAATACAAAACAATGTCTCTATTGCAACAAAGACGTTGCTTTGTGACGCAATTGGATCGTCGTCTCTCTTGCGACGTTGGAAAAATAGTCATCGTAGTTGCGACGTTATGGAAACTAGGTTTTCCCCCTCCAACAGTCACCTAGTATTTGACCAAGTCAACTTTGATTTGGTCAACTATCGTCGGAATCACGATGTTATAAATCTATAAATATGTTTCATTTTATGGATGTTGCGACAAGTTTTCTATAATAACGACACTTCAAAAAGGGTTTAAGCGGGTCTTCTCGGTGAACAAAAAACATGTATTTTTTTGAGTATATGTTTGTGGGGAAGAATGTCAAAAAACATTAGAGCTGGGAAAAGAATTAAAGAGGGTGAAAAGGGTGATGGTAAATGTTATTGCTCTTGCAAAAATTGGTGTACTAGACGTCCCGAAAGAGTTTTAATAGAAACAACTAAAAAAAATTGTAGAAAATATGGGCACATGGACGGGGGATTAAATGAATATCGTCCCATGGTAATTAGCTATATATATATTCATTATCTGTTTTAATATTTATTGTATTCTCAAACTTTTATATTGTTTTATACATGCACTAATTTTTCATGATTGTTTGTATTTATAAAGTTAGATTTGCCCCCTAACTTTATGCACAAAGCACCAAGTAGTAGCAGAAATGATGTTGTAGTACAAGATGAAGAACTTGAAACAGATAATGAAGATCAAGTTAATGATCCCATGGAAGTAGTTGACAATAATAACATAGTTCAAGATGATGGGACAAATCAAATGATTCAAGACTTATTCGGTCATCCAGATGAGGATCATGGGGACAATAGTGATGGTATTTATGATGAACCTTTGATTGAAAAGGAAAATAAACAACTTTATAAAGGGTCAACAACAAATCTTCTATCCACTACATTGCTTCTGGTGAACTTGAAAGTTATGAATCATTTGTCGAACACTTGTATGACACGGATCCTAAGGTATGTAATATGTTTCTTCATGTCTACATAAAGGTTGACTTTTCCCCATTTTTTTTACTGTTAATTAATGTGTAAAATAAAAATGCAATATTTACAATTATTATTCTTTACATTAACTATTTATTTTTTATGTTTAGATTGTTAGGTGAATTTTTGTTACCCTCATCAAATATTTTACCTCGCACATATCGCGATTTACATGTCATTATGAAAGACATTGGAATGGAGTATCAAAGTATAGATGCATGTCCTGATGATCATATTATACATTATGGACAACATGCATCGAAAACAGAATTCCATGTATGTGATATCAGTAGATATCGAACCGATCAAGTAACAAAAATGGTCCCTTGAAAGGTTCTCTGGCATATTCCCATAATTCCACGTTTGCAGCGATTGTTCAGGTGCCAAAGCATAGCACATTTTATGGATTACCATACACGAAAGATAATTGAAGATGGCGTTCTTTGAATGCCTGCAAATGGTTATGAATTTAAATAAATTGTTGCAAAATGGCCATAATTTACAGATGAACCTCGTAATGTTAGGCTTTCATTGGCAACTGACGATATTAATCCATTTGGAGAGATTCGGTCTGTTTACTCAGTGTGGTCTATTTTTGTTATAAACAATAACATTCCTCCTTAGATGTCAATAAAGAGGGAGCACATAATGTTGACAATGATTATTCCAGGTATTTGTTTACATTAATTTTTCGAATTAAAATTTTTCATTTTTCTCTTTTTTTGCATAACATTTTTTATTTATTTATTTACGTATATATACATACCATGGTAGTATTTTTGTGTAATTTCAAACAATTAGGTAAGTACCAAGTTAAAGATATGTATGTGTATATTGAGCCTCTTATCGACAAGCTACTAAAGTTATGGGAGGGCATCACTATGTATGACATCTGTAAACCAATTGGGCAAAAGAGATTTCAATGTCATGGAACACTTTTATGGACAATTCATGATGCCCTAGGACTAACACATTTTTGTGGTATGTAACGTTCCATATTGCACGTTTGAATAGTATATAATTAATTGAATATATCATGAAGGTTTTTTAAATAATCATTTCGTATATATATTAATAATTCACATTAATCCATTTGTTGCAGGTATTCAAACAAAGGGTAAATTTGCATGTCCAGTTTGTGGTCCTAAGTTGAAATCTCATCGGTCAAAAAGTTTAGGAAATGAAGTGTTTGATGAGTATAGACAGTTCATCTCTAAGAACCATAAGTATCGTACTATTGAGAAAGATCTTTTCAATGGGAAACAAGAGATTGGACTAAAATCACAAAGAATGACACCTCGCCTATGGAAGTTGGCATATGACAGAATTAATCCTTGAGGTATGCATTTTGTTTAAGTATCGTAAATGGAATCATGTTTTGAAATTTTATTTTACCGCATTTGATAAATAGTTTTCTGATTTGTTTTATGCTTCATCAATGTCGTCGTCATGAAGGGAGTAATAATGGGCTTCCACAAGGAATGAAATGGTATCCCACTCAATTCATGAGGTTGTCTTACTATAAGGACCTAAAAATAGTTTGTTTATTTTATACAATGCATATTGAGAATAATGTGACAAAAACATTATGGTGCGTTATAGATGGCAGGAGGGATAAAGAAAAATTTGTCAAAATTTTTAATGACATTCGAGAATCCAATCATGCAATGCAAAGTGTGATCCGATCAAATAAAGATGGAGACCAAAATAACCTTCCATGGTTACTAACAGAGCAACAAAGCAATAGTGTAAAAGAGGTCATTCAAAAAATTAAATTTCCTACAGGTTTTTTTTCAAACATAAAGAATATTTTAACGAAGAAAGGTGAATTTGGTGGGGTAAAAACACATGATCGGCATACCTTCATTAAGGTAATTAATTGTTTTAGTATTCATATTTATATATTGGTCGTATACATTTTTTGAGATTTTTATTTTTTTGTCTAGTTTTGAACAAGTAATGATTCGTTTTTATTGTTACAATATGTTATAACTCTATCTCTCCCAAACGACTCTGACAACAACGTCAAACAAGTTATATATGATCTTGGAAAATATATGAGGTAAGTAGTTGTAATATATATGCAAAAAAAAAATCAAATTTTTGTTGTACTTGATGACATGTGTTTTACTTGTAATGTAATATGTATTTATATGTTTTGTTGAAATATGTTATTTTATTGCATCATGATCTGTATATGGATGTCATTGAAATAAATCCATGAAGATGATATAAATTATTGGAAGAGAGAAATTCCTTGGCTAATGTGTGAAATGTTGAAGTATCTACCTCCAGCATTTTTCAATGCACAAGAACACTACCTCATACACCAAGTTGAGGAGATTGAAATGTGTGGACCTGTATACACAAGGTCAATGTGGATGGTGGAGAGGCACTTGAAATCATTGAAGGATTTGGTTAGACAAAGAGCACGTCCTGAGTGTTCTATGGTGGAGGGATATATTGTATATGAATCCATGGTGTATATTAGTTAGTATCTTCCTATATTAGCAGCAGAAGCTATGCATGCAATGGATTGCATTTGGGATGTGAACTCCATCAAAAAAATTGAAAGGGAGAAGCTGTTGGGGAAAGGTACAATGAATAAAGTGAGAGGTAATTAAATTGTGGATATTTTTAATAAATATAATTTTTTCGTTTTTTTGTGTATATGATCATACTCATTTAATATTTATTCTTTCATCATTTATTAATATTTATCATGGTTATAACTAATATTTAATATTGGTGAATCGTGATTTTTTGATCGGTCAATTGCTCAAGATTGGGATGCACTACATTTATACATTGTTAACAATATTGATTGGATGAAGGTGTTACACGTTATGTTGGTCACTCTGGTGATGTATCTACAAGTGATGTATTCAGGCTCCCACAAGGACTTTTTGCCTGAGAAAAGTGATTGTTGTCTTCTTCCAAAAAACATATTTTTAAGATGAGTTTGCAGGCGGCCTATGTTATAGGGTGCAAAAATCCTTCATTCTCGCAGGCAACCCACACTTAGGGTGTGAATTGTTTGCAGTCTGCTCTATAGGTAGGGTGTGAACCTATTTCAAAGCTTGGAAAAGATAAGAGGTCACGAAGGTTCTAGAAGGGAATCTTCTAGAAAATGAGTTGGCATTCGCATGGTTGGCATCCTACTGACTTCTCAGATTTAGTGGGATCATCCTCATCCATTTAACAAAATCTCCTTCTCCTATATATTGAAAGGTTTCTCATGGAAAAGGTTAAGCAAGATTGAATGAAGAATTGGTGAAAGAATCGTGTGGAGAAATCTGCTTGGATAGAAGCTTGAAGACTCTATTTGGTCTATCAAGTTGTATTGGATCTTCTTCATGCAAGAGTAGAGAAAGTGTGAGTGTTGGAACCAAGGGTCACTGAAAGGAATATTGTGACATCAAGGTGATCTGATTGTATCTTCTACTTTAATTTAATATAATACAACGGTGTTAGTTGTAGAGCCTGATTATCTTCCTGATTTAGAGGTCCTTGCTTTCAACCGTGTTTATACCCCATGAAGTATTTACACCCCAGAAGTATGTACACTCTTCCACGTGGGGGAGTGCAGAGGGGGGCTACCCCCTTTGAGGGGTTTGATGGGGATATCCTCTCGGCTGGGGGGTCTAGGGGCAAGCGGGCCCCCAACAGGGGTTCGGGGGCAGCGTCCCCCGAAGGAAAATTTGCCTTGTAAAAGCATATTGTAATTTCATTGTAAATCTGGACCGTCATTATAAGGTCGCAGATCTAATGGTAAAAATTACGTTAGGGTTTTTTCCCTAGAAGGCAACCCTCTTTTATGAGCGAAATGTATTGTGGCTATGATTGACGGTGAATATTGTATTCTAAGATAGGAGACTGTGAGATAAAGAAGAGGAAGTTACGGTGGGTTTGTTGTAGGTTGTATCCCTTCATATGTTGGATAATAATAAAGGAAGGACCTGGAAATTTCTTTGGTGGACGTAGCCCACACTGGGTGAACCACGTAAATCTGTGTCTCTATCGTATTGTGTATCTTTTGTGTTTTATTTGTGCATTTGTTTTATTTTATTGCTCCACAGTCCTGTTTTTCTAACAAACGGCATGTCCCTTTCCCATAAAATCACTCTTATTTTATTGCATAACTCCTTGATCATATGCATAGGTTGACATTGAATGTACTTTGCTATCTTTTCTTTGGTTGGTTTGTGTTGTCTTAGACCTGATTTCACAAGAGAACCAGAGCGAAGCGGGAACAACAGAGATCTAAGGAAGCGATATAAAGGTATGTCACTCATCCATTCTTAGTAGTAGATTCAATGACTGCAACTTAGAGAAAGAGTCGTGTCATGTCCTATTTTTTTCTAGATCCAGGTGGATCTAGGGAGATCTGTTAGTGTCCACACCTACCAATTTATCCGATAACAAAATTGCCGACTCCACAAGGGAGACAACCCATTTTAGTGGTTTTTACCTGGCCATTTTCTCTTGACCTACCTTTTTCCATTCCCAATCAATCTCTGAGTCTTGAGGACATCCTCACAGACTCCCTAGATCCAGAAGTTCCCTCAAAAGTTTTGTCATTTTTCCAAAATTTGCTTGATTACAAACCTTCTCGCACTGCACCTTTTTGTAGCTTGCGAGAATCACTGAAGTTCACACCCTAGTGTTCATTTTAGTGCGAACTTCTCACAATCTACCTGTGTTTAGCCTGCGAGAATCCTTAATTCCCGCACTGTACCCCACTGTCAGACTGCGAACTCACTTGTAAAAATATTGGATTAAGTCTTTTGTGTCTTCAAATGCCCAGATTGGTTGGTGTGTCTGGAAAGAAATTCTCTAGCCAGTGATTAAATGTTTATTGACTTCAAATCTCGCGAATGATTAGTTTTCGAAAATCGAAAGCTCTTCTTGATAATTTTTTCTCAATTTTTACCTCTTGACCTTTTCTTAACAAGGGTATAATCTATGATTCTGAAATCCGAGTGCTTGTTTGGTCGGGAGCCTTTGATTGGATTAAAAGTTGAGATTAATTTTCCTTTTCAATTGCTTATTACTTGGAAAATTGTTACCCATGTGCATTTGAAGAGACTGGTCTTGTCAGTTTGTTATTTTTATCTTCATTGAAAGATCGATTTGGGTGTTTGTTGTGTATTTATTTTTCATTGGTTGCTTACTTTTCTTAGTTCCATCCCTGTTGCTTGGTTTCTAATAAAAAATTAAAGACATTTTCTTTTTTCAAGCAACCTTTTATTCGAAAAATGTGGGCATTCAAGTATTGAAAGAGAACGAATAGAGAAGTTGCATTGTTCATGATTTTTTGATATTACATTTCAGAGAACATCATACATTGTACTTCACATTGTTCCAAAAAACTCCTCTTTCCCTCCTGTAAATAGGATTCATTGAACAAAATTTGTATCATTCATAGCTATTTACACATTGTTGGGTCAGAGTCTCACACAACATCAGTTTCATTTCCATCTCCTTTTTGCGTAACAAAAGCCTTTAATAATATTGTGCAACTTTAAAATTCAGCTAGTAACTTTTTCTAGGGCTCTTTTACACCAACATTAGCTAGGCTAGAGCTTTGGAATAAGCGGTGAGACACACTATCCAAAACACAAAACACACAATAGTATATTTTGATAAGGAGTGTCAAATTCCATTTGCAGCATTTTGTCTTGGGAAGCCCTTCTCACACAAGGGTCAAACCTGAGGTCACATTGAGATTGACATAGTTACTCACCCTGCTTTGTTGATATCGGTGTAGAGATTACACGCATTACAGGGGTCACTTGAAGGTATACCCAAATTGATGAGTGGAAGCCTCTCAAGCTGATTTCGGGCTAGACACCCTGCCCTTGCGTGTGGATCAGACTGTCGACTTTTCCCCCAATCATCATTTTTGTTGGTGGTAACCTTAGTAGCCTATCTTCTTAGGGTCTTACACAAGGTGACTGTGAAGGGGTAGGTCTTCACGGTACCTGGAATCGACGTTGGCCAGACTCACTCAGGCTCCTTGGAGGGTATACCCACAATTGTGTGTGGGAGCTTGCACCGGGGTGTAAGTCCATTAAGTAGGTCGTCAACGTAACTTTTCCACCCTGGCCCAACCCCTTCTTATCTCATCGTCGCAACATTGGATTTCATCACCAACTAGTGACTTCAGAATTGCAAGGTCTTGTTTGCTTGGTTTTTCTTCCTAGATTTTACTAGTGTGTGTTGTTTGTTTACCCAAATTGGCCATAGAATTTCTTTTGTAAGATTCTAACTCGATCACAATTGAACCTCCACGTCATTCACGTAGAATGCAAGGCATACCCCCAGAAGATCTGGAAGGTTCCCAGCCCTTACTTACCAACTCACCAGAGGGCTCTCCTCAACAGAGTGAAGTCCAAGACGTTGCCACTCCACAAGTGGAAAGAATTAACTCTTTAGAACGGTTCCAAATTAGCAATTCTCGAGAGGACTTCTGACTTCCTCCTGACTCCGAGAGATGTATTGTTCGAGTGAATTCTTCCGGAGATATAGTTGTTCAATCTTATGGATTACCAACTAGACCTTTCATAGGACCTGGAGGTCAATATCCGTTTTGGACTACTGGAATTTTTAGATGGGATATCTTTGGCTCAGGAACAAGCATTGATATCACGGTCACACTTGAGCTGCCCGAAACATCTGATCCAGACACAATACATTTTACTACTGCCTATTATTTTCCTGGTATAGACGCTCCGCCAATTAACCACATCTTGAATATCCCTCTACAAACGGCCCATTACACAATGGTCCCAGATACTACGAGTCCTCACACCAAGATTACAATGGCTAGCCAAGCCCCCATTGGCACACCGCTTTCACCCAGATTCACCCCAACACTTCCGCTTGGATATCATGCATTGAATTCTTCTATTCCCGCTCCTACACAAATCTCATCCGGGACTCCTAGCATTTCCACTCCTTCTGGGTACCATTTTGTTCCCGGTTTCATTTTGACACTTCCTCGACCCCCTTTCAGAGGACCTCTTCCATCCTCTATCGGAGGCACTGACCCTAGTGGCACCATACCGTCTTTCACACCTAATTACCAGATTCCTGTAGGTGGACAATTTCACCAAGGAGGCCAAACTCAATCCCCTTTTGCAGGACAAATCCTGATTGGGATGCAACCCCCGATTGGAGGGCAACCCCCACTGACCCCACCCTATGGACAAAAAATACCTCCATCCTTGGCCCAGTATTGGAATTATCATATTCAACATAATCCTCCCTTGACTGGGGAGCAACAGCCTCAAGCTAGCTCCTTCATACCCCCTAGTACAAGCAAACCATATCCAAGCATGCCCAATCCTATTTGGCACTCGAACGCTCAACCCCACGCCCCTGTTCAATGGTACAACCCTATGAATTACTTGCCTCCACACCAACAACTGAATCTACCCAGATCTTCGCATTATATGCAAACTGGTTATGGTCCCACTGGTTTACCGACGGGACTCCCTCCCAAAAGTCACTAGTACCCACATGTGAATAGACAGTTACACTTCTTAGCCACCCTGGACCTCCCTGATCTGTCAAGGATTTTAAATGATCCGATCCGTCACTCTCCTCAATGGCCCGCCATACCGGCCAAACTACCATCCGACATCCCTAAATTCGATGGTAAACTGGTAGAGGACCTAAACAATCATGTAATGACTTTTCACCTTTGGTGCTCATCCAACTCCTTGATGGATGACTCTATTCGTTTACGCCTTTTTCAGCGAACCCTCACAGGTTCTACCGTGAAGTGATATATAGAATTACCACGAGGATTCTTCACTGACTTCAACACCCTCACTATGGATTTTCTCACGCACTACCAGTTACCGATCCATTGCCAAACGGAAACCGAAATTTTGAGTTCTTTTAAACAAACCAAAGCCACTCATATCTCTGATCACATTCATGAGTGGCAACGGAGACGACATCTCATCAAACTCGAACTTCCCGATCAGTTGCTAGCAGAGTGGTTCACAAAATCATTCATGAATGACATCGCTCGTGACATCGCCATGGGTGGAGTTGTCACAGAAGAATAGGCAATCAGTCGTGCTCAATACCTTGACCTCGTTTACTCCCAAATGGGTACTCTTTACGACTTACTCTCTGACGCACCTCGTCCTTCTACATTTTCTACTTCAACTACTCATGTTACTTCTCATGCAGTTGACAGAGTGATTGGCACTTTCCATGCCCAACCTCATTCCGTCCAAACCTCTAGCAATAACCCCAAATCCATTTCTTCTAATGTTCAAAATGCTCCGTTTCCTACCCCTCCCACTGGCAAGACTTCTGAGGTAAACTCTGTTCAATCTACCCCTTCCGGCAAAAATAAATCAAAAAAAGGGAAGGATAAGAACAAGGAGGATAAAAATAATCTGCAAACTGAGAAAACCAAAACACCACCTGTTGACGATAGGGATAAGCACAAACCCTGATACCCTTGTCTTATCTGTGGTGATGATCACTACACTAAGGATTGTCCACGACGAGCTGAGGTTACTAAGTTCCTTCAAGGGACCCCGAAACCCCCCACTCCGACCGTTTTGTCACAACCCTTCCCTTCTCAACAACAGGCCCAATTGGTCATTCATGACCAACCTTCCCCCTCCAATACATCCTATGTCTTAATGTGTATAGGTGATTCAAAGAAGAATGACATAACACTTACCACTCAAGCCAAAGATTATTCTTCCTCCAAAGATAAGGTTGATGCAATACCTCGTTCGTTGGTCCAACCATCTCACACGACTCCACCTACCAACGGTCCTCTTCATATTGAACGACCGAGCCTAGATACAGTCCTTCGACCTCCCCCAAAGGGTGTTGTTTGAAAATCTACTTTCAATCCTCATGCACGTGCCGCCCAGAACTACAGTATTGTCAAAGATCTGGCCCAAGCACCATCCGCGATGTCAGCCCTCAAAGTCCTTCAAAGTTTTCCTATACAACGAAAGACACTGTTGAAATATATTGGTGGAATCGACCCTACAGATACAAATTTAATAATTTTTGACTTGGAAGATCACATTCCAAGGTTACCCCCTCAACTCGCATTGCAAATACAAGTTATTGTCTCCGACAAAAACATTTGTAGAACAGTTATTGATGAGAGTGACTCGACGTGTGTCATGTCTATTACCTGCTGGAAAGCCATCGACTCTCCTCCTTTGAATAAATCCCACAACATGCTCAAAGCCTTCAATGGCTCTAGTTTTAATCCTTACAATGTCCTCCCTTCATTTCCTATTACATTAGAAGGAAAAACGGTCAACGTTGAAGTGGAGGTCTTTGACACTCCTCTCGATTACAACCTTCTACTTGGTCGTAGCTGGATCGATTCCATGCGTGCAGTTGTATCCACCCTTTTTCGTGTCGTGCATTTTCCACATCAAGGAAAATTAGTTACCGTAGACCAATTGGCCTTCTTTCACTCTGATGCACATATCGGCAACATACTTTTCATTGAAAAAAACCACCCTAGATATGAGAACGTCGGTGTGGGTCTTCTTAAAGATTCCTCTTTGATGGGTACTTTCCCCATTCCACCACCCAATGTTCCACATCCGTTTGTCGCCTCGATCAACATGATCTCCACGTCTATTCATGGAACCCCTGCGTCTTACGACCCATGGATGGTACCCAACCCCGACAATCATATTCGTTATGGAAACAAAATGTCTTTGAGTCCAGTCGAATCTTCTTATCAATCTGTTTAATCGGCAACCCCTTCTACCCCCTCTCTTGGTGATTTATCTCCAGATCCATTCCACGTCATTTTTCCTACAGACGAGATGATTATGTCTGTTATGTCCATGGAAGATACCCCTTGGGATGATGGACATCATCGTTCCATCCTCTTCCTGGAAAAACACACCATCATGGGTTACCAACAGCTCTCGATCCCGTCGACCGTTGTCATCATTTCTACTGTTCCTGAGTCTACAAAAGATATGTTCTATGAAGGGAACTTAAGTAATATCTCACCCACCATCCCCCTTGACATATCCATAAAACCTAGAGTTGTCGAAAATGTGCATATCGGAGCTTCGTGTTCCCATGACGAAGTTGTCACCTATGTTACCCATAATTTTGGTCGTCAAGATGATGTATTGATTATGGTGCACTCAAACTCTTCATTAGAACTTTCTCCTGAGGAAAGTTACTTTCTTCTCTTACCAAAAATATCATTTATAAGGAAGGTTCGCAGGCTACCAATACATTTGCCTGCGATAATGTATTATTCTTGCAGGCTACCTTAAGCCAGGGTGCGAGAAGTTCGCACTGTGTATAACTGCCAGGGTGCGAACACTTTCTAAAGAAGGAAAAAAGAAGAATTCTCGAAGCTTCTAGAAGGGAATCTTCTAGAATGATGAGATGGCATTCAAATGGTTATCTAAGTACTGGCTTTCCTGATATTTTGAGATCATTCCTATCCAAGTAACTAATTCATTCTCTCTTATATATTGAGGGGATTCTCATGGACGAGGTTAGCAAGAAAACAAGCAAGAGAGTAATTGGAGATTTAGTGATTGTATGAAGGACTGAAGCTACAACAGCTAAGGAACTCCAGCAAGTTCATCAAAGATGGTTGATCTTCTTCATGCAAGTGAGCAAGTGTGTGTGTCAGAGCTAAGGGTCATCGAAAGGAGACTTGCGAACATCAAGGCTCAGGTTGTAAGTTCTAATTTCTATCAATATAATACAGTAATGTGTCCCTTTCCCATAAAGTTAATTGTACTTTATTGTATAACTCCTTGATCATATACATAGATTAATTGTTGAATAAAATGTGCTTTCTTCACTTCGATTGGTTTGTATTGTCTTGATTTTGACTGTACGAGAGCATTGGAGCGAAGCAGGAACAACAGAGACCCAAGGAAGCGATTATAAGGTATGTTCTTTAATCGTGCCTCTTAGTATATTCAACAGTTAAAATCTAGGGACAGAGTATCATTTTGTCCTGTTTTGTTCTAGATCCAGGTGGATTTAGGGAGATCGGTTTGTGTCCACACTTACGGATTTATCCAATAACAAAATTGGCGACTCCACTGGGGATCAATCCCTTTTTCTTTGTGGTTTTTTGCATTTTTCTGTGGCCATTTTCTCTAGTTTCATTTTTCTCCTGTCTTATCAATCTCTGAGTCTTCAGGATATCCTGATAGACCTTCTGAGTCTAGAAGCCTTTTTGTGTTTTGCTCCAATTTTCAAAATTTTTGTTATGTTCAGGATTCTCGCACTGCATTCCATTTGCAGCCTGCGAGAATTTGGAGGGTTCGCACTCTGCACATAAGGTTCAGTGCGAGAACCTCGCACCTTGATAAAGGGCCACCTGCGAGAATCATAGATTCTCGCACTGTGTAACACTGCTTGCCTGCGAACAAGATTTTTCAAATTTTTGAAATTGAGTTTTGGTTTTTCTAACTGCTCAGATCAGTGGAATTACCTCTTTTGGGCTTCTTGGATCATTGATTGATA
>SNQJ01S0000662.1:70451-87312 GCA_010110895.2 Picea sitchensis | reverse complement strand
CTATTTTACGAAAAAGGAACTGAGAGAGTTCTCTTTTAAGTGTTTTTCCAAACTCTATAATCTTGAAAAACCTTCGAGTTTACTATCTCTGGACTCGTTAAACAAACATTGACAGACCCGTCATGGGACCGAACCACTCCTTCTTAGGGTTCGTTAAACATACTCCAAGGGACTCGTCCGAAGGATGAGCTTATATCAACAAGCATATGTGATCCTCTTCAAGCTTGTGTAAAACTAAAGAGGTACTTGCCAGAAATGGTGGGGGAAAATTTGGGAAAGGGATGTGTTTCATCTTTGTGTTGATTGGCAGTAAGTGTCGCTCTTGAACATGACACTCTCTATTCATCATTTGAAGCCAGTTTGGGAAATCCATTTGTCTCTCATTCTATTTGCTACAAGGTCATTCCTATGTCATCTTTGAGTCAATGCTGTCAAATCATTGGTCGTGTCATTCATATGTTCAAGAGAAGTCCATCTGAAACCTATATTGAGTCGGCCATCTGCAGTTATCCATTCTCTCTGTGTCGGCCTTTCCTGTGTCCAGTCCAATTTGCAACATGCTATGTTACTCATTTCGTTTCATTGATGGGGGATACATCAAGGCCCTTTTGTGACGAGTTTTGTTCCATCGATTTCAGCTCATTATCCGGAATCAAGACTTAGAAATTATTTAGTACCTTGGAACTTGCATGCCTCAATGGCAGGTTTCCTCGCTTTCGACAGTGGGTTTACATCATTGACCCCTGATCGAAAGATTCCATCGAGTGTTCGACATCAACTCATTTATTCACACTCAATGGATTGTACTATAGTACCTTGGGAGTCATTGACATCAATGGTGATTTCCCTCGCACTTGTTAACGGTTAGATCAATGATCGGTAATCAAGTGGTTTCTACCATGTTCGACTTCAACACATGTAATCACATGGTTAGATTCATACTTTGGGGGACGAGATTGAAGACCCTGGATAGTATCTTTGAATCCAGGTTGCAATGGAGTATGTATAATTGGCGACACATAGATCCACTATGTATGTTTTGTGGCTATGTCGCCTTGATTTGAAATCTTTCGCATAGATCCATAGTGTATTTAGGTGGCTATGCTATATTTTGATGGCATGGATCCACAGTGTATGATTGGTGGCCATGACTTTTGTTTATGATGTCATCAGTCTATGATCTGAGTATGGGAATGCCTACCTCGAAATTGGTATATATGATATTCTGCAGATGTTTGGGTGTTTGCAGATTTTCGATTAGATGTGCTCTTGGTTCTCGACACACACATGCATCTTACAAAGTCTATCGACTGTCACTGGTTCCACTCTCAGACTTTGGGGGGCATTATGTTACCCATAATTTTGGTCGTCATGATGATGTATTGATTATGGTGCACTCAAGCTCTTCATTAGAAATTTCTCCTGAGGAAAGTTACTTTCTTCTCTTACCAAAAATATCATTTTTAAGGAAGGTTCGCGGGGTACCAATACATTTGCCTGCGAGAATGTATGATTCTCGCAGGATACCTTAAGCTAGGGTGCGAGAAGTTCGCACTGTGTATAACTGCCAGGGTGCGAACACTTTCTAAAGAAGGAAAAAAGAAGAATTCTCAAAGATTCTAGAAGGGAATCTTCTAGAATGATGAGATGGCATTCAAATGGTTATCTACGTACTGGCTTTCCTGATATTTTGAGATCATTCCTATCCAAGTAACTAATTCATTCTCTCTTATATATTGAGGAGATTCTCATGGAAGAGGTTAGCAAGCAAACAAGCAAGAGAGTAATTGGAGATTTAGTGATTGTATGAAGGACTGAAGCTACAGCAGCTAAGGAACTCCAGCAAGTTCATCAAAGGTGGTTGATCTTCTTCATGCAAGTGAGCAAGTGTGTGTGTCAGAGCTAAGGGTCATCGAAATGATACTTGCGAACATCAAGGCTCAGGTTGTAAGTTCTACTTTCTATCAATATAATACAGTAATGTGTCCCTTTCCCATAAAGTTAATTGTGCTTTATTGTATAACTCCTTGATCATATACATAGATTAATTGTTGAATAAAATGTGCGTTCTTCACTTCGATTGGTTTGTATTGTCTTGATTTTGACTGTACGAGAGCATTGGAGCAAAGCAGGAACAATAGAGACCCAAGGAAGCGATTATAAGGTATGTTCTTTAATCGTGCCTCTTAGTATATTCAACAGTTAAAATCTAGGGAAAGAGTATCATTCTGTCATGTTTTGTTCTAGATCCAGGTGGATTTAGGGAGATCGGTTTGTGTCCGCACTTACGGATTTATCCAATAACAACCTACAAGTCTCTTTTCCAAGAATTGCATGACATCTTCGCATGGAGCTATGAAGAAATGTTGGGGATTGACCCCGACATTATGTTACATGAGATTAAGACATACCTGAGCGCTAAACCCGTCCGGCAACGACTTCGTCTGGTCCACCCACGTAAAGTAGCCACTATCAAGCTTGAAGTTGAGAAACTTCTCAAAATTGGCTTTATTTACCCTGTGGCTCTAACTGACTAGGTTTCCAATCTTGTTCCAATTGACAAGAAACAAGGCACAATCTACGTGTGCATTGATTATAGAGACATTAACAAAGCTTGTCCTAAAGACAACTTTCCTACCCCCTTCGTTGACCAGATTGTCGACGATTGTGCCGGAAGTGAAATCTTCTCTCTAATGGATGGTTTCTCCGGATATAATAAAATCAATATCATACCCGTGGACCAACACAAGACCGCTTGTATTTGTCCTTGGGGCACTTTCACCTACCGTAAACTTCCATTCAGTTTAAAGAATGTCGGTGCAACTTTTCAATGTGCTATGTCTTACGCCTTTCATGATATAAAGCACATTGTGCAAGCATATCTCGATGACTTACCCACTCATTCCATGCGTCGTGTAGATCATCCAATACACCTCCGCACCATTTTCCTTCGATGTCAGTTTTACCAGATACGCTTGAATCCCCACAAATGTGTTTTTTGTGTAGAATCCGACCGACTTCTGGACTTTATTGTTTCACGTCAAGGGATCAGGGTAGATCTTTTGAAAGTCGAGGCGATTCTCAATCTCCCTCCTCCTTCCTTACTTCACCGGTTAAAAAGTTTGCAAGGGAAGGCAAACTTTCTCCGTCGTTTCATCCCGAACTATGCTGAGCTAACTCTTGGATTTACGCAATTGCTTAAGAAAGGTTCTGAGTTCGTATGGGATACCACTACCAACAAATATTTTGAAGCTTTGAAACTATCTTTCACACGTACCCCACTACTCTTCCCACCTGATTACAGTCAGGATTATTTCCTTTACCTTGCAACCTCGGACTATACCATCGCTATGGTTCTCATCCAGGAGGATGATTCTCATGATGAACATGTCATTTATTACTTGAGTTGGAGTCTCACGACTACTGAAACCAAGTATTTACATGTTGAAAAACTGGACTTGGCAGCCGTCCAGGATGTTCAACGTTTTCAACACTATATCCTTTCTCGCAAGACTACGGTAATTTCTAACTGCAACCCTATGCAGCACATTCTTACACACCAATTGCTAGAGGGAAAATACTCCAAATGGATCGTAATACTCCAGGAGTTTGACTTAGAATTCGAACGCGCTAATTCCAATAAATCCTTGGTGTTTGCCGAGTTGAAATGTGACCTTCCCTTCTCTGAGATGGAAAATGTAGCAACAGATTCATTACCCGATTAATCCCTTTTCCTGATTAGTTTCGATGACCTTTGGTACGGAGATATCATCATATATCTCCAGATCCAGACTTTCCAACTCAATTTGTCTAGCACTGACCGTCGCCGAATACGCTACCAAGCCCGTCAGTATATTATCCTCGGTGATACTCTTTATCGTCATGGGATTAACTCTGTTTTTCGACACTACCTCACGTTTGATGAAGCCGGGAAATCCCTAAATGACTGCCATTCCAGAGCCTGTGGTGGTCACATGTTTGGGTATGCTACTGCCTAGAATATCTTACGAGCGGGGTATTTTTTCCCTTCTTTATTCAATGATTGTATAATTGTCATCCAAAAATGCGACGCTTGCCAAACCTACAACAATAAAATACGATCACACCCTGTGGTCTCCGTTGGTCATTTTGCTAAATGAGGTATCAATTTCATGACATGTCACCCTCACTCGGTCGAGGGGCATGGATACATTATTGTAGCCGTAGATTATTTTACGAAATGGGTTGAGGCGATGCCAACATTTGACAATACCGAAAGAACTGCAGCATTATTTATATTCAATCACATCATTGCTTGGTTTGGTGTTCCTCGAGCTATTGTTACTGACCACAGTAGCCACTTTAGAAACTTCATGATGCCCAAACTCACTGGAAAGTTGGGTCTTCGCCATGAAAATTTAACACCCTATTACCCAAAAGCCAACGGCCAAGTTGAAGCAATAAACAAAATCCTCATTACCATGCTTCCACGAATGATAGGGATTCACAAAATGAGTTGGCACACGATGTTGTTTTCAGCATTGTGGGCTTACCGGACATCCGTTAAGTCTTCTACTGGGTTTACACCATTCCAATTAGTCTATGGTCTAGAAGCCATCTTGTCGATTGAATGTGAGATACCCTCCCTAAAACTAGTCGTCAAACTTCTCCCAAACACTTATGGCTAAGAAGAACGTCTATTGTATCTCATGCAATTAGATGAAACCCGTCGCAACGCCACCCTAGTTATAGAATCCTAGAAGAAACACGTCAAAGCCCAATACGACAAACATGTCAAGCCACGCGTTTTCTCTAAAGGTGATCTGGTTATCCTTTACAAACAAGATCGGGATATGCTAAGAGACGAAAAATTTGAAGCTATCTGGCAAGATCCTTATATCGTCAGATGAGTTTTGGAGAAAGGAGCTTACAAGTTGGTGGACTACAATGGTATCCCTTTGAGTGAACCCAGAAATGGGTTGTACTTAAATAAGTACTATGCTTAAGATCACTTATGCATGAATGCTTGTATTTTATTGTATCATATTTTTTGTTACTTTAGTATGCTTATTCGTTATTTGGTCTCTGCCCTCGACCGCTTATCTTGCATTGTGTTTGGTTTCCAGATGTCGGAGTCTTCGCCACCCCACATTGGCTTCGCTGATGGTGCTAGTCATAGTACTCATAACTTTGCTTCTGCTGCATGGGAAATTTACGCCCTTACAAACGAACTTATCAGTCTACAAGGTGTGTGCCTCGGTCGTGCGACCAATAATATTGCAGAATATAGCGTCGTTATCGAATTGTTGATTAATTATATTTCTCTTGATATCCGCCACCTGGTTATACGACTCGATTCGTAGCTAGTAGTACTACAATTAAGTAATGTCTATGTTATCTGAAGTCCTACTTTATTACAGGTATATTTACGAATTCGCCTCTTAGAACATTATTTTGATTATATCGAATATCAAAACATTCTTAGATGTGTAAATACATTGACTGACGCCTTAGCTAACTATGTGTTAGACAGACATTTGGGACATTTATAAACCAATCACGCATCACATGTATAACACAACACAAAATAAGCCAGTAGAAGCCGTATATATGTATATAACGATCAAAAGTTTTTACAAAAAGTTTTTGTCCAAGGATCAAAATCTCAAAATACGAAGCCCATAGCTTCTACAAAATAGCATCATGGATGACGCTCATGATAACACACAACTACTTGGGCTACCCTACAGAGAAGTCGACTGAGAGATTCAGACACGCCCACAGTATGGCACTGGTAACGTCTCGGGATCTCCCCAATAGCAATATATGGGACATCCGCGGTCAACCCCTCTAAGTTCTATTCCACTGCCTCGTAGCCTTTGGCATCCCATCTTGCCACTGGAGCCGTTTCTCCTCGCCTTTGAATGGGAGACGTTCCTGGAGGTCGATACGGCCCCACATCTATGTCATCAAAAATAAATTTTTTAATTAGTTCTTGGATAAACATAAAAATATTTCATATGATAAAATTTGAAAAAACATTTAAAAAGAACAAAATGTATACTTCTTACCTAAGTCACCCCACTGAGCATCCTCAGGCAGGACCAAATCTGGATCCCCTCAGAATTCCAAACCAGCATATGCATAGTCAGAGATCATCAACATCTGGGGCCTCAACCAGTCAAAAAATGAATCATTATACTTGATTATAGGCCCCGCTACGTGTTGAGACATGAGGTTACACCACCTCAGTATCCTCGGATCCTGTGGGGAAGGTAAACCCCAATCAACCTGTAGTCGCAGTAGTGGGACCCTCTCGAGGAAGAATGACACCAAAAGTGACCCGTAACCAAACTTCTTCAAGTCACCCTTTCTGCACTTCATCAATTGTCTCTTCATACTGCAGAGAATTGTGTCCGATCAGTTAAAAACCTGAGGCTTTGTGCACTCTATGGTGTATTGGAAATATCTCCAGAGAGCCATGTGCAGAGTTGTGCTCCCAGCCATGCGTGCAATAGTAAACAAGATGGTACGTAGGGTCAGATCTTGGACCCCCAAAATGGAAACCTTACCCTTGCTTCTCTCTGCCTCAGGAACACAATACCAGCGAACATACTCGCTCATAGGGAGTCTACCGCCTCTACCTCCGGTCAAAGTAGCATGGTATCCATGATGTGACAACCTCGTCAGAAAATAGATATCCTCGATATCTATTGTCAGTGTATGGACTCCCACGTGAAATATTTGTTGATCCACGTCCCACATGTGGACCAGGTATTCCAACAACCTGAGTTGGGCTCTTATGCCAGGGATTCTGAAAATTTTCAAGAGCCCACAGTCCTGGAGGGCAGCAACTGTACCTGGGTCATTCCTGGAAATGGCATCATCCTCCTCATTTTATCTTTCTCTCCATTCCAACATCGTGATGGTCAAACACATGCAAAAGATCCATGAGAGGGAAGTCAAAAACTTGTTTTAAACTCTTGCATAATTTTTATTGAGCAAAACCTCACTTTAAAATCCATTTTTCGCCCCCCGCAGGTGGAGCTTTTGTAGAGTGAGAGATTCTCGCAGGTGCCCTGAAGTCCACCTGCGAGAATCTTAGATTCTCACAAGTCCCGCATGGCCCACCTACGAGAATGCTTGGACGCATGTTCCGACCCTAAAATGGACTCAAAACCCAAAAAAATGCCAATAAAAACCAAAAATAAACCATGGAAAAGTTAGAGAATCAAGAGATTACCTCGTTGGTTGAAACCGTTCACCGAATGATCGCTTGTGCCTCCCGCAATCGAGCAAAGAAATTTGGGGGAAAATGAGGTATGTTGGACAAGTTTTTGGCAAAGTAACAATGAAATGGTAAAAAGTCATTTTCACCCATATTTATTCAATTTTTACTCTTTTTTATTGATTTTTTATATTATTTTTATTCATTTGTTTGTAAAACCTAATACCCTAATAGCCTTGTGAGTGTGGTTTTTTGCAGATACAACAACTTCAAAGTCTGAACGAGGGGGTACGGGTGTTTTTTCTTTTTGTCGCATGTACGACTAATTTTTTAGGGTTTTTTAGAAAAAACCTCGAGCTCAGTCTTCGTTCATTCTCGCACTCGAAAATATATGAGAATGTAACTGAGTATATTTTTTCTCGTCTTTTCATACTCTTCATGGTAAAACGAAAACAACGAACATAAAGGAGTATCCTTTAAGCTCTTTTCACGCTCCATAAATATGAAAAGATTGTCGAGCGATCTTGTTCTTTTCATGCTCGTTAAAGTATTTGAAGAAAACATTCGACGGGCGATAGTTTATCACTTTTTCGGTCTCGTCGAACTCTTTTACAAAAAAGGAACTGGGAGAGTTCTGTTTAAGTTTTTTTTAGACTCTCAAAACATGAAAAACCCCCGAGTTTTCTATCCTTGGACTCATTAAACAAACATCGAAAGACCCGTAATGGGACCGAACCACTCCTTCCTAGGGTTCATTAAATATACTCTGAGGGACTCATCCAAAGGATGATCTTACATCAACAAGCATGTGTTATCCTCCTCAATCTTGTATAAAAATAAAGAGGTACTCGCCAGAAATGGTGGGGGAAATTTTGGGAAAGGGATATGTTTTCGTATTCATATTAATAGCAGTAAGCCTCGCTCTTGAACATGACACCCCCTATTCATCATTTGAATCCAGGTTGGAAAATCCATTTGTCTCTCGTTCGACTTGCTACAAGGTCATATCTTGGGTTGTCTTTGAGTCAGTGATGCCAAGTCCTTGGTCGTGTCGTTCATATGTTCAAGAGAAGTTCAAACGAGCCCTCTATTGAGTCGGCCATCTGTAGTTGTCCATTCTTACTATGTCGGCCTTCCCTGTGTCTATTTCAACCCTTATTCATACTTTGTTTCACCCTCAAAATATATTTCTTATTTCATGTCATTGATGGGGATACATCAAGGCCCTCCTGCGATGAGTCTTTTTCCGTCAACTCCAACTCATTATCCGGGAATGAGACATAGAAATCATTTAGTACCTTGGAACCTGCATGCCTTAATGGAAAGTCTCTTCGCTTTCAACAGGGGTTTCATATCATTGACCCCTGATCGAAAGATTCCACCACATGCTCAACTTCAGCTCATTCATTCACATTCGTTCAGATTGTACTTTGATACCTTGGGAGTCATTGACATCAACGGTGATTTCTCTTGCACTTGTTAATAGTTTTCATCAATGACCGGTAATCAAGTGGTTTCTACCATGTTCAACTTCATCACATGTAATCGCATGGCTAGATTCATACTTTCAGGTGATGAGATTGAAGACCCTAGGTCTCATATTTTTTTATCCAGGCTACGATGGACTATGTATGATTTGTATCGACACATAGATCTACTTTGTATGTTATGTGGCTATGTCTTAATTCAAGTCTTCTCACATAGATCCACAATGTATTCCTGGTGGCTATGTAGCATTTTGACGACATGGATCCACAGTGTATTATTAGTGGCCATGACCTATGTTTATGATTCCATTCATTTGTGATGTGAGCATGGGAATGCCTACCTTAGACCTGGTATTATATTCTACAGATGCTTGGTTGTTTACAGGTTTCTGATTAGGTGTGCTCCTTGTTTCTGACACACACACGCATTTTACAAAGTATTTTGGCTGTCACAAGTTCCAGCCTCATACTTTGGGGGGCATTATGTTGGTCACTCTAGTGATGTCTCTACAAGTGATTTATTCAAGCTCCCACAAGGACTTTTTTCCTGAGAAACGTGACTGTTTTCTTCTTCCAAAAAACACATTTTTAAGATGAGTTTGCAGGCTACCTATGTTATAGGGTGCAAAAATCTTTCATTCTCGAAGGAAACCCACACTTAGGGTGCGAACTGTTCGCAGTCTGCTCTATAGGTAGAGTGCGAACCTGTTTCATAGCTTGGAAAAGAGAAGAGGTCACGAAGGTTCTAGAAGTGGATATTCTAGAAAATGAGTTGGCATTTGAATGGTTGGCATCCTACTGACTTCTCAGATTTAGTGGGATCATCCTCACCCATTTAACCATCTTTCCTTCTCCTATATATTGAAAGGTTTCTCATGGAAAAGGTTAAGCAAGATTGAATGAAGAATTGGTGAAATAATTGTGTGGAGAAATCTGCTTGGATAGAAGCTTGAAGACTATATTTGGTCTATCAAGTTGTATTGGATCTTCTTCATGCAAATGTAGAGAAAGTGTGAGTGTTGGAACCAAGGGTCACTGAAAGGAAGCTTGAGACATCAAGGTGATCTAGTTGTATCTTCTACTTTCATTTAATATAATACAGCGGCATGTCCCTTTCCCATAAAATCACTCTTATTTTATTGCATAACTCCTTGATCATATGCATAGGTTGACATTGAATGCACTTTGCTATCTTTGTTTTGGTTGGTTTGTGTTGTCTTGGACCTGATTTCACAAGATCACCAGAGTGAAGCAGGAACAGCAGATACCTAAGGAAGCGATATAAAGGTATGTTTCTCATCCCTTCTTAGTAGTAGGTTCAATTACTGCAACTTAGAGAAAGAGTCATGTTCTGTCATGTTTTGTTCTAGATCCAGGTGGATCTAGGGAGATCTGTTAGTGTCCGCACCTACCGATTTATCCGATAACAGAAGGTATAGATTGATAGATGTAAATAATGTTATGGTGATAGGTTATCATGGAAAGAACTGTCTGAATTGGTTAGAAAAGCTCGTTGTAATGGAGATTCTGATGTTACGCGGAGGGAAATACATTTAGCATATTGTTTGAAAGATGGAAAGGAAAGAAAATTCACCCATTTTATTCAGTTATTTTATATTATATTAATGTGATTGTAGGTGTGTTTTTTTCATATATATTATACTTTCCAAGTTATATAAATTTGTTTATTATTAATTGACAATGCATTTTTTACATGTCTGGCATATTACAGTTGAAACACCACAAGGCTATGTGGTGCAATGGTCATAAATTTCGTATCAAACAGTTGGCTGAAACCAAAAACAATTCTAATAGTGGGATAACTACAGTATTCCAAATCACTAATGTTTCCTCTAGGAGTGACAGACATCCTCGAGAATATGAAAATAGATACTATGGGGTTTTGAATGATATAATTGAGTGTGACTTTAATTCCTTCAAATTAGTTTTGTTCGATGTCAAATGGTATAGGTTACGAATGCATGAACATGATGAGGAAAGAACCGTTATTCAACATGCCAACAGATTTTCGATGATTAAAACAACAGTTTTTGAAAAAACAAATGACCGCTATGTTTTTCCAAGTCAATGTGAACAAGTATTTTACTCAAAGGTTCCAGGTAAGAGGAATTGGTCATTTGTTGTTAGATGTGATCCAATAGGAAGGCCAGTAAAGTATACTGTAGATGAGGAAGATGATATTGAAGAAGAAGATGATGTAGAGCTAGAGAAGGAAGAATATGGGTTGAGAGATGAAGAAGACGGAGAAGATGAACCAGGCGTAGGAGACAATGCGTCAGTTCTTGATGATGATATTGATGAAGATATGCTCGAAAATGACATTGATGATGATGATGATATCATCAATCCTTTCAACATTGTTTCTGAACCAGATGTTGATACAGATATTGTGTTGGATGATCAAGAAGAAGATACAAAAGAAGGATGATACAAATGTTGCATTGGTCGATGAGGTACGTAACTAAATATTTTAATTTGTCTGAATTATTCTCTTTAAATCATTTTTAATTATGTGGGTTAATTACATGTTTTTAAGTTTTATTTCATTTTTGTTTTGGTATTTTCTATGCATGATTACTATGTTGCTTTTGCTTGTTTTCTATTTTATAATTGGGTATTGGGGAATTGAGAGCGATGTAAGAGGGGGGAGGGGCCATATGATCTTCCACCTTCACGTGGTTGTCTTTGTTTAGTAGAGAATAAATTATTATTGAAACCAAGAGAAGTTCATTCATTCATCTTTATACTCAAAGATCACTCACAGACCCACTCTATATATCGTCAAATCTCGTCCTCATTTCGTTTTAATTTTCCGATCGAGCGAATTTTAAAGGAAAAAACTATTAAAAGACATTGTACTAGGGATAGAGTACATGATGGGCAGTAATGACCTATGAATGGGGCCAACGTTGAAAGTTTTTCAATTTTTTTTTGTATGACATCATACATCCTTGAGTCTTGAAACCCTCCCATATTGTCAAGGCATGTGTCTAGTCTAACCATGTCAAATTTCGATGCATACAGGCACTTATTGAAGAAATTTCAACATTGGCCCCATTCACTAGTGCTCACTATGTGAGGTCAGTGCATGACATTTGTGAGCACTTGAACCAAAGATGGGCATTTTTCTTAATTTGAGGCTTAAAAAAATGGTCCATGTGACATTGCTAAAAAATTCTCTAATCATCCATGCTACAAGCTAATGTAGTCCCTTAAGTCATAATTTCAACCCAATTAATCTTTCTAATGTCCTTCAGCCTCCAATAGATCTTCCAACTAATTTTGGAATCAATTTTTATTTAGGAGAAGGCCAAAATAAAGATTTTTGCAAAAGTTTATTTAGCGGTTTCTAAGCATGAGCGAAGGGAAGCTTTGGAGAAGTATTTTTGCTACAAAACAAGAAGTAACATCCTTGCAAGATATTCATATTGAGAGAGGTCAAATCCTAGCGATTTCAATATGGTATCTTCCTTTGGATATTTGCTAGCAGCCATTGCCACTTTTGAATAAAAGGTATTAAATCTAATTATAATTTTCAAGAACTTAAAGTTTGCCTTATCTATAGATTCTCCCAATTATAATTTACAAACATTTAGTTTTTCTATGTGTAAATTTTTAAGCCCATACAAACCACAATCACACTTCAAAACCTATTATCGTTGAGCATTCCAACAACACCAAGAACCTCATATGTTTTGACCAAACTAAAATATTAGCCAAAACTGAACACTACTTGATAGTTAACTTTATTTATACATTTTTCGATAGTTAACTTTATTTATTTTTACTTTAATTATTCTGCATTGATCCCTTTGAATTAAAATTATTATTAACCATTTCTAACCTTAATTTTAGTATCATTATTATTGTCTTACTATTATTTTTAGCTCTTAAGATTGTACCTAGCAAGTGTGGAGGTATGCAACATGTATGAGTCCAATATCTTGCTAGCACATAATCAAAATCAATTGAAATCAAAACATTGTTACTTATTCCTATTGCATTTTAAAACTAATGGTCAAGTACAAAATTGATTAGCATTCCTTCAACAAAAATCCATTCAGTGCTTTCATAAACTTCATAAAATTTAATCTTGATAAACAAGGTATGTTGAGTGGTTTCTTGAGCATAGTCCATTTTCTAACTTAAATGTTTTCATGAATACATATTTTGATACATCTGTAATTATGTATCGTCGATTGTTATAAGAATGATTAGATCAAAATAGCAAAGCTTTAGTGATAATTTAATAATATGTCATGGAAAAAAAAAGATGTCACCTACTAAAATTGAAAGGACCCCTATTGTCTTAGGAATGCTTTAAAGAAAAATTGTTAATACATTCTAAAATGGTCCTTGTCAATAATCCCCATGACCATACTCTTTGTAAAACTCATACTTGGTGTACAAAACCTCCTAATGGCGCATGTATTTGAAGCACAAACCAAATATCCCCTCTAAATGGCTTGTGTTGTGATTCAAGGAATCATTCATGGATCATGAGCCTTAAAAGATTCATTTAGGTACTAATACCCTTTATTTTCTCACATGAACATGGTTAAGGTCTTGAGACCCATCCCTTATGCCTAAAACTTTCTAAGGATGCTAATATATCATTCATAGGATAAAGATTCTATCTAGAGGGTTTATGTGATGGTTTGAGGTGTCATTAATGAATCGTGATCCTAGAATATTAGCTTAGGTAATATGGCCCTTATTTTCTTATGTCAATGATGATCAAGGCCATGAGACCTATGCCAGATACACAAAATCTCTCAATAATGTCCATATCCCATAATGAGGCCAATGATTTTGGTTTGTGTGGTGGTTTAAGGCCTAGTTCAGGGATCAATGCGCTATAAGATTCATTTTGGGCTGATAGCCCAAGACCCATCCCTTATGTGAAAAGACCCATCCATGATGAAGAAGACCCCTCAACCTCATATGTATGTGATATCGATCATAAGAGAAAAATCTCCTCTAGTTACTCCTAGATGTTAGGGGGTAACAAGATAGAAACACTAATGATGGGAAATACAAAGAGAAGTATGGAACGAAATCACTTGTAATTCATTGTTGTAGGTGTTGAAGTTAGTTGGGTTGAATAAAATATGTTGAATCTACTTGTGTTGAATAAAAGAGTTGTGATGGATCTCCAAGAGTAATCCATGTATGGACACATGTAGCTCTCTTAGGAAACCCTTCCCTTAAGAAACGCATGCCCTAAATGAGGTGGAAGGTTGCATGTTTAATTTTTTTGAAGAAGAGGGTGTATTTGTATGATACCCTTGGCTAGGGGTAGAAGGAATATGTGCCATGTTGGAAGGAAGTGTTGAGTATCCTCCATGGTTAACTTGGATAATGTAGTAATAAGGGGAAGGATCCCTATGTTATAAGGTTGGGTAGGAATTGTTTTATGATTTCTTAGACAACTAATAGGAGGCATTTTAATGACATTCATTTGAATGAGGTAAGAGTGTTTGGACATGTTTTGAGGGGAGAGTTGGTCGATACTAAGATAAAATGAGATATGGAGCAAAACACTACAGGAAGGACAAGAAGAGGACTCCATAGTCACAAGAGACAAGGGGAAATAAAGAAGAGAGAAGGGAGTAACCTCCCTTAAAGTTGTAGGGTTGAATCATCCAAGGTATGAATATAAATATGCCAATGAATATGCCTTAAGATGAATCAACAAGTCTTCGAATTTGGATCCAAATCCATCATTAGAAGTCCTTGTAGAAGTGTTGGAGATGATAGGTGCAAGAAACCAAAAGCATGGAAGAAATTCATGTGCTTGAGAAAAAGAATCAGTGAGCCATGGGGGACATTCCATTTCTTTTAACCCCTTACCTAAAAACCCCTATAATACCCATAACCTCTATGACCCATATCCATTAAACTCTATAATTTGAAACACAACCCCTATAAACACTATTATTCTAATCCCTAACTTATAAAACCATTAACTCCTAATCTCTAAACCATCTAATCCTTAACCTCAATGCTAATCCCTAACCCATATAACCCATATAATTCCTAAACCCCAACCTACATATAATTTATATTAATTTCAATTTATATAATTTATATTAATTATATTTATATTTATAATTTATACATTTGTATTATATTTTGTTATAATTAATATAATATATATTGAAACAACAAAATAAAATATATATTAAAAATAACAAAATAAATTTTAAAACAAAATATATGAAACCAAACCCACGCCTAGCCTACAGTGCGAGCAGCAACAGAGCACGGGACAGAGCCATAGGATACCCTAGTGGATACACTAGAGGATACATAGTGTGAGTGATACACTAGAGGATACACTAGAGTATACACTAGAGGATACACAGTGCGAGCGATACACTAGAGGATACACAGTGCGAGTGACAGAGCCACGGGATACACTAGTGGATGCACTTGAGGATACACTAGCTAGTCTACAATGCGAGCAACAGAGTTGGATACCCTAGCTAGCCCATAGTGCAATCGAAAGAGGATACCCTAGCGACAAAGGACACGAGCAATGCCTCCAAAATCGGTAATATTTTCTCCAACGTCAAGTTGATTATACAAGGTTGCATCTGAACTGTTTGATGAAATAGGTGAATGAAATTGTCTACATGAATGAGCAAAATATTATCATTGATTTGTTTGTATGACTGTGTTAATGATTAGACCATGATCTGGAACCCTTATCCATTACCATCCTTTGGGATATTCTTGGTATGTTGATACATGTTCAAGTAAGGGCACACACTATTTAAAGTTGTAACGCAAAACACTTACAATTTGTACCAAGAAACCAACCTGTAGGAGGTACCTATTTTACTAATTCATGTGTTGCATATTGAAGGTTCTGTATTGTTCGATTTTATTCCAGCCTCATACCCTATTGGTTTACCTCTTGTATAAGCTAGAAGGAAAGCTACAAGTTAATTATCCCATGGGAATTGGTTTACCCCTTTTCAACACCCCTTTTCAAAATTGGTCTATTTCATCTAAAGATTATGATAAAAAGACTAAAACCCAAGGGAAAGAATAATCTCTTATCTAATCAATATTAACAATGAATACCAAGGCCCTACAAGAGTGGGTCCTTATGGGAGAAACCTTCACCAACAAGATCAACTATAGCTTCACAAACGTACTCAATACCCTTGCTAGGATTCCTAAAATGGATAGACAAAGAAATGCATCAAATAGAGGAGAGGAGTTACCTTTTTTGCATAGTTCTTATCAAGTTTGGGTCAATTTTTCACTGGAAAAAATAGATGATATGAGTGCCCCTTATCCCACTCTAACCATTTCAAGTCCAAAGCTCAAAAATATTGAAAAAACTAGACAGGGAGAGTCATAGAACATGAATTTGTAAGAAACTAAAAATATCTCAAAATGTTTTGTCTTTCTTGGTGTTGATGTCATTTGACTCCAAACATGCCCCTATAATGCCTAGATAGTATACCAATAGTAATAACACATAATACAATTGTGAAAGAGTAACAGTATGGTAATCATTATGATCTTATTGTGATACTAATATGATACTAGTAATGAACTAGTGTTACATCTTGATTAACTAAGTGTTTCTGTCATTAATGGTGTTATAGGACATACAAGCAAATAGGTATTTGTCAGATCTATCTTCATTGAGTGAGGGAAGTTTAGGTAGAATAGAGGAAAGTGAGACATATAGTAGGTCTAATAGGAGGAGATCAACTAGAGGTGAGAAGATCAAAAGAAAATTCCATAGACTCATGGCTCACCTTCATAATTAATATTTATATTAATTAAATGTCAATATTTAATTATAATTTTAAATTTCCCTAACTCCTCTCCCTAACTATAAATAAGACCCTACCCTCTAGCATTCTATTACACTCACACTCACTCACTCCTCACTCTATTATTTGTTGTGGCTACCTCAGTTGTTCTCTCTTGATGATGGTGTGGCCTCCTTTTTTAACTATCTTTTCATATCTGAGTTATTTTTTGTTGGTGCGGCCTCTCCATTTGATGTAACAGTTTTAGATCTGAGTTTTTTTTGTTGATGCGGCCTCTCTATTTGATGTAACAGTTTTAGATCTGAGCTTTGTTGGTGCAGCCTCTCCATTTGATGTAACAGTTTCAG
>SNQJ01S0000661.1:216550-256014 GCA_010110895.2 Picea sitchensis | reverse complement strand
AAGTTGTGATTGTTTTAATTGAAACACCTATTTATTGACTAGCTTCAGGACTGGTCAAAAACCCTATCTTCCACAGAGTGTATCTCCATAATTATAGTGAATCAAGAGATGAAACGTTTACCACAGGTACCTTGATATGTATTCTCAATACCATAGAAATTTCACCATCTGAATCGTTCTAGAAAAAATGTTATAGTAAAAATGGTAAGATGACCTGCAAATAACATACCTTAGAACACATCACCAAAAGACTTCATCCTCCCTTGAAATCCGGCCTTCTTTACTTCTAATTTCCTCTGAAATTCAACTTATGTATCAAATTAATATATAATGATATTTATTTATACCATTTATGTCACTTCCTTTTAACATTAGGGCCGACCTGACAGTTTCTTATTTTGTAATTTTTTTCTTTAATTATCTTCAGGGCCTACATGTACTTCCTTCTTCAATTCACTTTGTTATCTTCAAAAATTCATTTCTCCTCAACCATGAGGATCCACGTGACATGCCACATACCACCAAGAACAACATGATGTATACTATCCATCCATGGGTGTTGTATATGCATGTGCATTGTCCTTCATGTCCAAATACCTTCATCAATATTGCGGTCCAAAACCCATGACTAGGGTTGACATCAATGACAACAACCAATATTCCAACAACTTGCAACCTTCACAAAGACAATTACCTTTTGGAAATTTGTCCAACATAGTTTTCATCTAATAACTACAAATAAATCCATACACAAAAAGAGTGCCTATTAGATGATCAAATATATGCATTCTTGAACCAGGAGCACTGCTCTCTACTAGCCAAACTAGATAACTACAATAAATAGTTAATTAGAAAGTTCTAACAATAAAATAGTGGTTAAAACACAATATAAAGAAAACTAACATATACACTGCACCATCATTACACATGTTACAGATAGCAAGCTTCTCCTCAAGACCTGCATTGCCGCAGATGTCACAAACTTTCACTTGTTATTTGAAACATAGGCAACAATACATTTTGAACCAATTGAATATAATCTCCAACAATGAACATAGAATTGTGATGAATACTTTTTGAGTTTTGGTCAAAGTATCTCCATTTCCCTCTCACAATTAAAATTTATATGAAGCATACATTCCAAAATTTGTAGCATAAATAAGAGATGGTTTATGTCTATGTCATTTCCAAAAATTATTTTCTCAAAGGTAGTTTTTAACAAAGTTCAATTGTAATTTTCAGATCAATATTGTCATAACAATTTTCAGATCAATATCATCATAACAATCCTAGGCATTCAAGTCAATAACTTGGGGTATTGAAACTAGTAAAGTTCATTTTCTCAATATGACATGAACAACTTAGTTCATAAACAAAATATCCAAAGAAAAATGGAACAACATAAAATAATTTATATGGATTAAAATATAAGTTGAATAAATTATGAGAGATGACAATTACAATGATGAATGACCTTGGTATTTATAGGCCTCAAGGTCACCTTTCACTTAAAGTCATGTGCACATTCTAATAATTAATATCCTAAGTTTTCATATATATATATATATATATATAATTTATTTTTATATATTTAACATTGTCTTTTCTTTTATAAATGTTTTTAATTTTTTCCTCAAAGCATATTAATGAAAAACATTATTTCTTGTTTTGACTTGTAATTGTTAGGGAATGAGAAACACTTCCATACTAAACTCAGCAAAAGAGAGGAATAAATATTTAATCAAGAAAGTAAATGACAAACAAAACACGTAGTACACTGAGATTTTACCCTAGAAACCCAAATGGGAAAACCAACATTCCTTAGCATTTTCCTCTCTTGTTGTCTTGTTCCTTCAAAATAAAAGGTTACATGTCTAATATTGGTTGAGACCTAAGACACAATCGACATCATACCTTCTTTCTCTACACAAGAACAATCATGTAGCCAATTCGGCTTACATCTACATGACTAAGAACCTCTAAAAGGGTTTATCTAAATATTAGCTTTTACAACATTACAACTNTTGGTTGAGACCTAAGACACAATCGACATCATACCTTCTTTCTCTACACAAGAACAATCATGTAGCCAATTCGGCTTACATCTACATGACTAAGAACCTCTAAAAGGGTTTATCTAAATATTAGCTTTTACAACATTACAACTCGTCTTATTTATATGCTTTATAGTAGGAAAAAACTTAAAGAAAGGCACCAAAAAATGGTTGTGGATCCTCATAGATCATTGTCTACAAATCCTATGAATCTCGAGAATCTGCTACAGGTGACTTTAAGCCGGTTTACCAGTCAACCTCCATTCAGTCTTCAATTGGTTGACATGCATCCTCCTATCGACCTCTTGTCGGTTTACCTCTTCAACTTGTTGTCGATTTCTTTTAATTTGAATTTACCCAGTCGAACCACCTCAACTTTCTAATTTCATTGTCAGTCGATCCACCTCGACTAGAATTTCACTGCAAAGAATACAACAACTCAACATTCTCCCACTTGTTGTCTTCTTTGCTGAAACCGAGATATTTCTAAACTCTCGTTCACAAACTTAGGGCAACAATTCCCATTGACTCTTTGCACCAAGAGAACTTCAAAACATTCACAGACTTAGTCAAAGAGGCTGCTATGTTTTCCAACGTGTCTACTTTCTCCAACAGTGCCTTGTTTTTTTTTGCCATGTCTCTCATGAAATGGTATTGTACATCAATGTGCTTAGTCTTGGAATGATAGGTTGGGTTCTTTGCCAGAAATATTGCACTTTGACTGTCGTAACTTATATTCATAGCTCTTTGCTCAAACCCGATTCCTTAACATAGCCTTTGTAGCCATATTATTTCTTTGCTTCCATGAGTGGCTGCCATGTATTCAACTTCTATTGTTGAAAAGGCTACAATTGTCTGTCACTTATTCATCCAACTAATTTTTCCACCGAACATCTTGAACACATATCCAATGGTCGACCTTTGGAAATCCAGATCTCCAACCGAGTCGTCGACAATGACATGTACATTTAATTCACTGCCACCTCCAAGTTTTCCTTGGTTACATATAGCATAGTCTTTTGTGCCAGAAAAATACCTGAATACTCTCTTGAAAGTTGTCCAGAGCTCCTTTCTAGGTGTAAACATATATCTACTCAACACTTCCACTGCATGGGAAATGTCTGGTCAAGTGTAGACAACTTCATACATTAGACTACCAACAACACTTTCATAAGGGACATGTGCCATGTCCTATGTTTCCTCCTGTGTCTTTGGACACTGTTCAACAATTAGCCTTTCTCCTGAAGGAATTGGTACCTTCACATGTTTACAATCTTGCATGTTGAAATGTTTCAAGACTATTTCAATATACTTATTTTGGTTCAACCAGATATTTCTAGTTGTTTGATCCCTCTTGATCTCCATTCCTAGAATGAAGTTTTTTGCACCAAGATATTTCAGTCAAAATTGGAGGATAGTTGTTTCTTCACCTCCTTTATTGCGTTCATGATTTTTTCAATCAACAACATGTCGTCGACATACAATGCTACATATATGAAATGTATACCTTCTTCTTTGGAATGTATGTAGTGATCAACTTTTCTTCTCACAAATCCAAAACTAAGGATGTATGTGTCAAACTTTTGGTACCATATCCTTAGTGATTTCTTTAGACCCTAAAGGGATATTTTTAATTTTCACACAAAATCCTTCTTATCCCTTACTACAAATATTTTAGGTTGTTTCATGTCGATTTCTTCTTCCAAGTCCCCATGTAGGAATGTTCTCTTTACATCCATCTGTTCTATTTCCAAATCAAATGTTGTAGCCAAAGAAATTAGTACTCTAATGGAAGTTAATTTTGAAACAAGGGAAAAAAATCTCACCAAAGTCAACTCCTTTGACTTGGGAATATCCTTTCACTACCAGTCAATCTTTTAATTTCTAGACTTGACCTCCGAAGTTCTTTTTTTCTTGAATACCCACTTTCTACCAATAGTATTTCTTCCATTTGGTAATTAGACTAAATCCCATGTCTCATTGTTATGCAAGGATTCCATATAATTGACCATGGAATCCTTCCATATTTTTCCCTCTGCTGAGTCGAATGCCTCCCTAACCAACTTGGGCTCTTCATCAGTGGCAGTTAACACAAATTCAAAATGAATGTTGGGAGGACTGTACCTTTTGACTGGTTTTCTTACTCTTTCTGACCTCCTTACAACCAGTGTCATTTGTTCCACCTCTTCATCTGATTTCTTCAACTCATTTGAATCACCTTCTTCGTTCCTCAGTTCAAACCGCAACTTCTCTATATTATTCTATGTTTGAACCATCACTTTAGACTCAAACTTCCTTCTGAATTATATAAGGACCACATCTCGAATGTACACTATTTTCCTTCATGGAGGATCCCATAGCTTATATCCTTTCATTCTTTCTTTGTATCCAATGAAATACACTTGACTTCCTTCTGGCCTAGCTTGGTCTTGTTTTCCTTGGGAACATGCAAAAATGAATCATAGCCAAATACGTTGAGGTTTGAAACCGAAGGATTCTTACCAGACCATACCTCATGTTGAGTCGTATCGACTAACACCGACAAATGAGACATATTCACTAGATATTTTACAGTGTCGACTACCTCTAACTAGAATTATTGTGCAAGTCCATCATCTCTGAGCATGATCCTTGCCTTGTCCATCAATGTTCTTTTCATTCTCTAAACGACTCCATTTTGTTGTGGGGTATATGGTGTGGTATTTTGGCATGCTATGTCACACTTCTTGTAGAACTGATCAAATTCCTTTCCACAGAATTCACCAATGTTGTCAGTTATCATCACCTTAATCTTCTTATCTATCTGGTTTTCTACAAGATATTTAATCAAGAAAGTAAATGACAAAGAAAACGTACAGTACACAAAGATTTTACCCTAGAAACCCAAATGGGAAAACCAACATTCCTTGAGCATTTTCATCTCTTGTTGTCTTATTCCTTCAAAATAAAAGGTTACATGTCTAATATTGGTCTACACCTAAGACACAAGGGACATTATACCTTCTTGCTCTACACAAGAACAATCCTGTAGCCAATTCGAATTACATCTACATGACCAACAACCTCTAAAAGGGTTTCTCTAAATATTATATTTTACAACATTACAACCCGTCTTGTTTATATTCTTTATAGTAGGAAAAAACTTAAAGAAAGGCACCCAAAAACGGTTACAGATCCTCGCAGATCATTGGATACAAATCCTACGAATTGTGAGATTATGCTACAGTTGACTTTATGCCAGTTTACCAGTCGACCTCCATTTAGTCTTCAATCGGTTTCCATGCATCCTCCTTTTGACCTCTTGTTGGTTGACCTCTTCAACTTGTTTTCGATTTATTTGACTTCGAATTTACCTAGTCGAACCACCTTGAACTTCGACTTTCATTGTCAGTCGATCGACCTCGACTAGAATTTCACCGCAAAGAATACAACAACTCAACATTCTTCCACTTGTTGTCTTCTTTGCTAAAACCAAGATATTTCTGAACTCGCGTTCACAAACTTAGGGCAACAATTCCTATTGACTCTTTGCACCAAGATAACTTCACAACATTCACAAACTTAGTAAAAGAGTCTGCTATGTTTTCCAACGTGTCTACTTTCTCCAACAATACCTTGTTTATTTTTGTCATGTCTCTCACAAAATGGCATTGTACATCAATTTGCTTAGTCTTGGAATGATAAGTTGGGTTCTTTGCCAGAAATATTTCACTTTGAATGTCACAACTTATCTTCATATCTCTCTACTCAAACATGATTCCTTAACATAGCCTTTGCAACCATATTATTTCTTTGCTCCCATGAGTGGCTGCCATGTATTCATCTTTTGTTGTTGACAAGGCTACAGTTTTCTATCACTTACTCATCCATATAATTGCTCCACCGAACATATTTAACACATATCCAATGGTCAACCTTTGGAAATCCAGATCTCCAGCCGAGTCGGTGTCGAAAAAGACAAGTACATTTAATTCACTGTCACCTCCAGGTTTTCCTTGGTTACATATAGCATAGTCTTTTATGCCACACAAATACCTGAATACTCTTGAAAGTTGTCCAGTTCTCCTTTCTAGGTGTCAACATATGTCTACTCAACACTTCCACTGCATGGGAAATTTCTAGTCAAGTGTATACCATTTCATGCATTATAATACCAACAACACTTGCATAAGGGACACGTTCCATGTGTTAGCACTCTGTAAATTTTGTCTGGTTGATAGACAAATGAAAAAGGTAACTATTTCAACCTAATTTAGAGCTGGGCACTAGCCTGCTCAACTCAAAGATGGATCTCTCATGTCACTTGATATATCTTTGGCAATCAATGGCTAGATTCGGTTTGTTTTGGGGGTTTTTATAAAGTTGTTGGCGAGGAAGGGGAGGGACAGTTAGGGCTACAAATTCGAAAATAAATAAACAATAGCAGGACATTAGAACTATCCAGAGGAGAAAGGCTAAATGAGGCAATGAATCTGAATTGTAAATTGAAATTTGTAGGGTGAAAGAGGAAAAGGACAAAAAATTAACTGCATCAGAGAATTTTCGAAATGAATTCTGAATTAGCTAGGAAGAAACATGCATAGTTTAAATTTATTAAGCCAAGAGCATCATAAGATGAATTCCGGACCTTTGACTCTCCAATTCAAATAGAAGAAAATGCAAATGGAAATTTAGAGACACAAGAAATACACACTATGAGAGAAAGCATAACTCATATCACAACCATTAGAATCTTTTCATAAAGAGTTCAAAACGCTTCTGCATTATATATTCAATTTAGCTCCAGGAAATTACAAAGTCCTCCTACTACGAGGGCAGGCCCCTCTCCGGTCAGTCATTTTTTCATTTATATTTGTAATAATATATAGATAGATTACATCTGGGATTCAAAATGAATCAACTTCCCTATAGTTCTAAAAATAGACATCAGTTACAAAAAGGAGTAACATGTAACAACTGTACTCCTAATTTATAGGGAGCGTTATAGATAAAACTGACATATTTGAGATTTTTTCTTTGAATGCCACATGTCCATATCATTACAAAATTCTCTAAAACATACTCAATTTAGCCTGAGAACTATATAAAATTTGCAATTTCTTCCTTTAAAGTGTCAAGCCAAGCCGGTAGGTTTTCTCCAACGCTCGCAACCTCCTCAATTTTATCCCCTATAATATGTCTCTTGCTCCTTTTCCTCTTGACATCTCATGTGTGATGCTCATCGACGTATCCATTGATGATTAAATCCTTCATGATGGGATTTAATTTGGTCTCCTTATCTGCTTCTGGCTCTTTTGCAGGCTTTGTGTAAAATTTTGTTGCTAATATCCATGCAAACAACTTCTCTTTCTTCTTCAATGATGAATTTGTCATAGTAGTTGAAAATCCTAGTTCACTAGAGGACACTTGGTATGATTTATGTATTTTTACCGGTGTTGCAGAAAACATAATCTTATCTCCATCAATTGTACAAAAACTCGGAAGCTGATCCGGTTTGTAATTACCCTGTTTAGGAATGAAGCCTTGATTGCCTGAAACAAAGTAATGTCATCCATAGTTTGAAAGACACTAGTCATTGATTTCCAATCATGAATTACTGACAAAAGTACTTACAGGTAAAATGGTTTGTCACGCTCAACCAATCTAGTCTGAATGATGAGCTTTCGAATTGGTTGTCTGGCGACGCTCACTTGGCATCGCATGGATGAAAAGTACTCAGAAAAGTGGTGTGAAGTGAATTGACCGGCCGTCCCTTTTCCCATGTGATCCTTGGATTTGACATATATCAAATGATTCTCTGACACGTGACATCGAGGTGGACTAGGGTGGTTTTAGGCTTACCCGCTCTCCCCCCGCAATATGTATCTGGTGGCGCCATGTACCTTCAGAACAAAACCGCGGTATTCTTATCGGTACGCCTCCAAGATATTAACTAGTGCGTTATTTCTCCACGCGATGCGTCCCTCGACCGTTGATCTAGTAGCACTCATGATCATGACCCATCAGGCCCCATCTTTTTCACCTTTCCATTATATTTATCCCTACCTGCTAAACTGTCGTACTTCTATATCAATTTAGCGAACTGCCAAATCTAGAGATCGAGATTCCAAGAAATCATTATAGTGATAACACCATGTCCTATGTTTCCTCCTATGTCTTTGGACGTTGTTCAACAATTAGCCTTGCTCCCGAAGGAATTGGTACCTTCACAGTTTTACAATCCTGCATGTTGAAATGTTTCAAGACTGTTTCAATATACTTATTTTGGTTCAAGCATATATTTCTAGTTGCTTGATCCCTATTGATCTTCGTTCCTAGAATGAAGTTCGTTTCACCAAGATCCTTCATGTCAAACTTGGAGGATAGTTTTTTCTTCACCTCCTTTATTGCATTCATGATTTTTTCAATCAACAACATGTTGTCGACATACAATGCTACATATATGAAACATCTACCTTCTTCTTTGGAATGTATGCAATGATCAAATTTTCTTCTCACAAATCCAAAACTAAGGATGTATGTGTCGAAATTTTGGTACCACATCCTTAGTGATTGCTTTAGACCATAAAGGGATGTTTTTAATTTTCACACAAAATCTTTCTTATCCCTTACTACAAATATTTTAGGTTGTTTCATGTAGATTTCTTCTTCCAATTCCCCATGTAGGAATTTTTTATTTACATCCATCTATTCTATTTCCAGATCAAATGTTGCAACCAGATAAATTAGTACTCTAATGGAAGTTAATTTTTCTACAAGGGAAAAAATATCACCAAAGTCAACTCCTTCGACTTGGAATATCCTTTCACTACCAGTCAATCTTTGAATTTTTATACTTAACCTCTGACGTTCTTTTTTTCTTGAATACCCACTTGCTACCAATAGGATTTATTCCATTTGTCAATTCAACTAAATTCCATGTCTCATTGTTATGCAAGGATTCCATATATTTGACCATGGAATCCTTCCATATTTTTCCCCCTGCTGAGTTGACTGCCTCCCTAACTGACTTGGTCTCTTCATCATTGGTAGTTAACACAAATTCAAAATGAAAGTCAGGAGGTCTATACCTTTCGACTTGTTTTCTTACTCTTTCTAACCTCCTTACAACTAGGGTCATGTGTTCCACCTCTTCATCTGATTTTGTCGACTCATTTGAATCACCTTCTTCATTCCTCAGTTCAAAACGCAACTTCTCTAGATTATTTATGTTTGAACCATCACTTCAGACTCAGACTTCCTTTTGAATTCTATAAAGACCACATCTCAATTGTACACTATTTTCCTTGATGCAGGATCCCATATTTATATCCTTTCATTCTTTCTTTGTATCCAATGAAAATACACGTGACTGCCTTTTGGTCCAGCTTGTTCCTCTTTTCCTTGGGAACATGCACAAATGAATCATAGCCAAATACATTGAGGTGTGAAACTGAAGGATTCTTACTAGACCATACCTCATGTTTAGTCGTATCGACTAGCACCGACAAAGGAGACATATTCACCATATATTTTACAGTATCGACTAACTCTACCCAAAATTATTGTGCAAGTCCATCACCACTGAGCATGCTCCTTGCCTTGTCCATCAATGTTCTTTTCATTCTCTAAACAACTCCATTTTTTCATGGGGTATATGGTGTGGTATTTTGGAATGCTACGTCACACTTCTTGCAGAACTGATCAAATTCCTTTCCACAGAATTAACCACCGTTCTCAGTTATCATCACCTTAATATTCTTATCTGTCTGGTTTTCTACAAGAGATTTAAACTCTTTGAATTTCTTGAAAACTTATGATTTCTTCCTCAGGAAATATATCCATGTCTTCCTGGAAAAATCATCTATGAAGGAAACATAATAGAGGGATCTATCGAGTGAAGGCACCAAAATAGGGCCAAACATATCACTATAAACCAATTTTAGAATCCCCTTTGCCCTTGTCGCTCCAGATGGGAACCTGACCCATTTATTTTCCATATATACAATGTTCCCAAAAGTCAAATTCTAAATTACATTCATGAAAATATTCAACCATACCTTTGTTATGCATAGCTTGAAGTGTTTGTTGTTCATAGCTCGAAGTGTTTGTTCTCCAATATGTCCCATCCTCTCGTTCCATAGCATGGTCGAGTCATTTTGACAAGGACTTGTCGAGCCAGGTTGAATTGACTCATCCCGATTCGATTCGAGTCGAGTCGAAGTCGAGTCAACTTTAGGAACAACAATGTTGTTCATCCAGTTGATTCGACATTCCCTAATAACTTGTATAGGGTTCCAATCCAAACTCCTTTCATTAAGACCATCGCACCTCTGACCATATTGCATGTATCCTTCTAAAATAGAGTGTACATCCTTGCATCACTCATCTTGCTAAAAGATATCAGGTTTATTTCCAAACCCGGAATGTGTAGCACACCTGGAAGGGTGCTACTCCTCCCATCCTACAGTGTCATTTGAACTCTTCCTCATAAGACAATTTTTGTTGTTAAGTCATCCCCCAAGAACACATCTCCTCCTTCATATCATTCATATTTACATAACCATTCTATATGTGGTGTCATATGATATGATGCTCCGGATTCGATCAACCAAACATCTTGATCTGACTGTGCACTGGTCGATGTCGGGTACACATCTCCTCCCTTATCTGGAGTCATCTTTCTCTCAGTCGAATCCTTCTCATCAGATCATGTACTGGATTTATTTTCCTTCGACTTGCAGTCCCTTTTGTAATGCCTAGATTTACAACATTTCCAACATCTTCTTGTGGTCAACTGAACTGGAGGTTTAGATCTACCCTTCGATTTAGAGTTTCTACTGAAGAATTTACCTTTTTCTCTTTCAACTAGTCGACCTCTTATCACTAATGAATCCTTGGTCGATCCTTCCATGCTATTTTTTCTCTTTTCTTATGATAGCAGAGATGCAACCATGTATTCTAGTGCTAATGTGGTTGAATTACTCCCTATATCCACGACTAGGATATCTCGGGAATCTAGAAAAGAAAATAATAGGATAACACATTTCACATCCTCAATGATTTTAATATCCACAATAGATAACTGACTTATTATAGTATTAAACACATTTAAATGCTCAGTCACCGAACTTCCCTCACTCATTCTTAGAAGATACAGTTTCTTTCTAAAGAATTTTTTTATTACTAAGTATTTTGACTGGTACAAGATCCACAACTTGTCCCATATTTTCTTGGCTGAATATTCACCTCAGGCATTTATCAGTACCAAATCTGCAAGACAAATTCGAATCATACTCCTTTCCCTTTTCTCAAGTTTCTCCCAGACCTCCCTCGGCATACCTGTCGGAATGGTACATGGACAAATGGTTGCCCATTGTTATCGATCTACAAGGAGATATTCAATTTTAAGCTTCCAAAGCTCAAAATTTTGGTCATTGAATTTTTTGATCTCTATTCTTGAGCTACTTGCCATCCTTTAAGCACACTTTATAAGGATTTCTAACTTGCGACTCTTACTGAACCTAGGGTTTAGTTCAAATAAAATTTTGTTAAACCAAGCTATAATACCACATGTTAGGAAATGAGGAACACTACCACACTAAACCTAGAAGAAGAGAGGAAGAAATATTTAATCAAGAAAATAAATGACAAAGAAAACACACAATACACAAATATTTTACCCTAGAAACCCAAACGCGAAAATCAACATTCCTTGAGCGTTTTTCTCTCTTTCTATCTTATTCCTTCAGAATAAAAGGTTACATTCATAACCTTGGTATACACCTAAGACACAATTGACATAATATCTTCTTGCTCTACACAAGAACAACCCTGTAGCCAATTTAGCTTACATCTACATGACCAACAACCTCTAAAAGGGTTTCTCTAAAGATTATCTTTTACAACATTACAACATGCCATATTTATAGGATTTACAATAGGAAAAACCCTAAAGAAAGGCGCCCAAAAATGGTTACAGATCCTCGTAGATCATTGGCTACAAATACTGCAAATCTTGGGATTCTGTTACAAAGGACTATAAGTCGGTTTATCGATCTATAACCAGTCGACCTCCATTCGGTCTTCATTCGGTTTTCATGCACCCACCTGTCAAAATATTGTAAGTTGAAATCTTTGACTTGCTATCGATTTCTTTGACTTCGAATTTACCCGGTCGAACCACCTTGACCTTCGAATTTCACTTTCAGTCGATCCACCTTGACTAGAGTTTCACTGCAAAGAATATAAAAACCCAACAATAACACCTTCTCAATATTATATGTTCTTTGAAGTTGTGATGGATGATGATGCAAGTCAATATGATCTTCTAAGAATTGAGTGAAAGGTATAACCACCCTAATTCAATCTTCGATAGGACTATGCATTTATATGGTTCTTGGAAAGGACTAGTTGTATTGGGATTCCCAAGATGACTTCTACTTTGAGGCTGAATTGTAATGGAATTAATATTCTTAAAAATATAGTTTGAATATTATATTTTTTCCGAACAATATTAATACATTGATTGGTTAAATCTTGTCTCTTACGATTAGGATGTCGATAAGGTTTATTTGTAACCCGAACGTTCCTTCTCAAACTTGTAGTGTTTTCTTGATTAACTTTTGGTATTATGTCTTCTTCATATAACTAAGTCGCTTTGTTGATCATTGGATTTGTATTAGTAAGTATACTTGGAATTCCCAACATTTGTACTTTGGCATATGACAACTTCTTTATTTCAATGGGTTAGTCATTGTTTCTTTATCAATACATGATTCTTTGCTGGTAAATTGCTTTAGCATTTCTTGTTACGACTTATTTTCACCTTTTAACTTCTTAATCTATGGGATCAAGTTTTGACTTTGTGATCTGTAAACTATCACGAATATTCCACTGGACGGTTTGTCACAAAAGATCTAATAAAATACTGAAATCTTTATTGTGAAGCTGAAATTCCTTTAGATCCTAGATTCTTTAATTACTAGTTTTCTACTTAAAATGTATGAAATAGATAAAATGTGGAAAATAGAGATAAGAAATAAATACTCACATACCATCCACAAATAAACATAAGCTATAACCTAGGAAACCCAATATGAGAGAAAAAATAGCTATAGGTTGAGGCCACTTTGCTCTCTTTCCTTTAAATGCAAGTACAAAGAAAGAGGAACTCTTTGTGGATTTTCCTTTGACATTGTGGCGTGTATGGTTGCTACAAAATTTCTCCTCCTTTGTTATGCTCTCAAAATACCACTCGTAGGTTCTCTGCTCAATAATGGAATAAATGCAATGCTAAAGAATGGAACCCTTTCTCCTCCTATCAGTTTGGCATTTAACATTGACCAATAGCCATCTAGGGATAGGGTTTTGAATTCCTCAACTCTCAATTGTGATAATGTTTTGGACCTTATAGAATCTTCTTGAAAGTCCATAAGCGAGTAGCCCCATATGCATGAGTAATGGGGGCTGACGTGGAATCCACTTGTACCATGGTGGTGAACATGGTAAGTCAACTTGCGGGAGGCATAATTTTTTCATACGAGCTTCGATTGACGTGATTTTTGAACCACTGAAAATGTTTCAATGTGTAGAATAGAGTTAAGGAGTCTTAGCTAAAGATACCAAAGTTTTGACCTTAAAAATGTCGTTTGATGCCTCAAAATGACTCTGGAAGGTTTCAAACCTTGATTTTCCAAATTGGGACATGTCACTAAAATAATCATGCAGGTTGATTCCTCCAATATTTTCTACTCTAAAATAATTGAGATAAATAATAAATAATATAATGATCCAAATCTGGATTACTATGATTCTTAAGGTGAGAAATTTCTTCATCTTTATCAACATTAATATTTCCATCTTCTTCCCACATCCTTGACACTGACTTTTAATTATCTTGAAGGATGATCTTTGAGATATCTTTAAGCTCTTATGATGAGGGAACTTATGATCATGGATTCATTGTAATGTCATGCAATATTATCTTATTCTTCTTATAATAGAACATCAAATTTTTTTATCCATGTTTAATATTAAGGTACCCAATGTTTCTAGCGAAGTTGAACTAGGAATTATGTTATCCTATTTTATAAATAGAATTATAAGATTGAATTGGGATATATATTTATAACCTTCAATTGTTACTTGTAAATCCTTAGTTTCATATTTATCACCAAAAGTGCCTTTATTTTGTTATTATACTTGACCCTAAATTAATAATTAATTGGTGAAATTGATGTAATTTTATTTATAACTCACACCAATAATAATGTTAATATTTATTTCTTTAATACTTCCTTTAAATATTAATAAACCGAAGCATGAAGTTGGAAGACCTTTGTAAAAAAAACCTTCCTTTCTTATTTTTAATAAAATCCATTTTTAAAACCTTTTTTCTTTTGCATTAGAAACATCAAATACTCCTTTATATCTCTTCGTAAGTACTTAACATCCCACTAATTAAAACGGAAATAAGAGTTATAGTGTACCTCTTAATTTACATAATTGAGAACCCTTTTATTTTTATAAAGTAATATATATATATATATATATATATATATATATATATATATATCTTTGAACAAACTTTTTATTAAATACACCTTTAAAACATATGAAAAAAGTCACCTTAAAGCGGCCACCACGATTTTTCAATTTAGCAACTAGTAAAGTACATATGGTCCCTTAACCTTAAATTATTTATTGACTTCTATAGTTTTAAAAGATGCCAATTCTTCAATGGTCAAATGATGATTCCACATGAGTTCTAGATGCTAATTCTTCAATGGTCAAATGATGATTCCACATGAATTCTAGTTTTGGTAGCTAGAGGGAGGGTAATGTATAGACAAATGTAAATGGGTGTAGATAAAACATAGTTCATATACAAAGAATGACTTTTACAATGACGATTTCTATGGTATGGTTGGTATGGATATGGAAAGAGGATGTATAATTCCATTGGCTATTGTATGATTGGTATCGACTGCAATTGATGCTTTTGGAAACTATTAGGTTTCTCAATCAATCCAATTATAATTTTAACTATGGCAGAACTATATGGAATTTATGTTAATATTGATTATGTGCATAACTATATGGAATTTATGTTTTCTCAATACTGATTATGTGCAGTGTTTTCTTTTATGTTTTTTTTTTTTTTTAATAAATATTTGCAGTAAAATAATAATAATTTTTAACAAGATTTGTTAATTTTTAAATGGATAAAAGAGTGAATGTAGTCAAAGAACTAGAGATAAGAGAAACTATGTTTTTTTTTTAATGTGGCTAAAAGATAGATCGAAAAGTGATTCTAACACTAAATGAAATGAGCAAAATTAATTTCTCAAATATGACATGAACAACTTAATTCATAAAATAAATATCCAAAATAAATAGAATAACATACAAAAGTCCATACATATTAAATTATTATATTGAATAAAATATTAGAGATGATTATTACAATGATGAATGGACTTAAAATTTATATGCCTCAAAGTGACCTTTCACATAAATCCATATCTTTATGTGAAACACCTTATAATAATTAATATTTGAAGTTCTTTGTTTTAGGTATATATGTATATATTTATGAATGATATTTTTTTTTATATAGATAACAAGTATGTCCTTTCATCTTAAAACATTGAAATAATTTCTCATAAATGATTCACAAGACAAAGGACCACCCTATAATACTTTCAAATAATTTATCATAGATGATTCACAAGACAAAGGACCACCCTATGATATTTTCGTTGATTCCTAAGAACAATACAATTTCATGCGATTCTCTTTTAGCTACTCTCCATATGAAATAATATTTCTCTTATAATGTGATGCTAAAGAATTTGTATGCTCAACAACCATTTTGAAGAAGTCCTCCTTCCTCTTCCTCTTCCTCTGATATGGTACCTTCCCCTCATTGTCCTAAACTTAATATTCCCAAGAAACATTATTTTTTCAATCATTCTATTAAAAGAAACATTGATATACTCTATAACCCATAAACAAGCATAGATACCAATATAAATACAAAATCTATATTGATCCAAGTTCATATCTGCACTTTACATTGGATATATGTATCTCAAGGACTCACTTAAGCAACCATTATGTACATACATGAAATCATTACTTTCCAAGATGCAACTTCTCTATTGGGAATCTAGCTAAACATATCACAAGCATCCTCCAAATGCTTGTTCTATAAATACCATGTGTTCATTGCATTCTGTGGGAAAACATATCATTCAGAAATTTTATCAAAGAATTTGTGTCTAACCTAAAAATACCATATTTAGAATACATATCAACAAGTGCATTATCTATGACATGTAAAATTCATCTAATTCTCATAATTAGATCATGGACTGCTCTACACCATTCCAAATTGAAATGATCACACACATGTTCACCTTTACCAACTCACTTCTCATCCCACTTTTACCTGATCTCATTTGGTTTTCCCTTAGTCCTATATTCCCATTAATATTTATTGACCTCATTATCTTTCCTAGATCCTAATTTTTTTCTCAGAATCTCCTTCTCAAACAAGTTCATGTTCCTGAAGTTGATATAAATAGGATTGATTTCCTATTATCTTTCCTCGATATTTCCTACTTTCTTGACTAGCCTTGGGAAGAAAGGGTAGTTTCATTTTCCCAAGTGAAAGCACTCATTGAATAACCCATTAACCTTTATCCCATTAATAAAAATCCATAGTGTATTGAGGTCAACTTACTATTTCATAAGAGAAGGTATCATAGGCAAGATCCCATCAAATTTTATTTTGTATTTGGAATTTCCAATTTTCTCCTTCTCTTACCTACAACCTTCACCAATATATGGTGAATGTTTTTTTGTTTCAATGCGATGATAATTCCTCTAGATTCTTCTTAACATTGTGATCCTCATATTCCATTCAACCATGGTTAAATCTCTACAAATATTTTGAACCTTTCAAAAGTTGTCTTTCTTATAGCCTTATTTTTTTTTTCTCTTATTTTCCCTCTCCCTATCTTTCCCATTTTAACTTCGAATAAATATCTATAAATATTCTAAACCTTTCAAAAGTTGTCTTTCTTATAGCTTTATTTTTTTTTCACTTATTTTCCCTCTCCCTATATTTCCCATTTTAACTTCGAATAATTCTCCTTCTCTCTCACCTTAGTATTGCAACTCATTCTCTATTTCTTCATATTCTAACTCTCCCCATTCTCACATTAATAAATTGTCCCTTACTTCAATTACTTCTAACATTATTAACATTAGTCATAGTTCTAATCATACCATTGTAGATACATGTTAACTTCAAATATATTAATCATCGAGAAGGAAAAAACCAAAACCAAGGTATAAAATTGGTGCTTAAATATTGGAACTTAATATGGATTTTCACTCATTTTTCTTTTTCATTTTTACATGTTATTTTTTCATTATTATGGTCAAAATTTTCTTCATTTTTCATTTTTACATTACAAACCTCAACTTTTCTTTCATTTTAATTTATTAGTGTTACATTACATTATAAATCCCATCCATACTAGGTTGTTGATTGTGCCTTTGTTTTCTTGATGCAATTAATCTTCCCTCTCATATAATCACAATGTGTCCTCCCAATTTGAAAATTTATCTCAACCCTAATCCTATTTCTAACCTTAACCATGTGGGAAACCTAAAAAAAATTATGCTCAATATTCCCCTCCTCATTTGTATATCTTGCTAAATTTTACCTAGATGATGGGGTCTAAACTTTTCAATTACATCCATGTTAAATTCCAATATTTAAACACCAAGTTTACACCTTAGTTTCGTTTTTATCCTTCTCAATGGTTAATATATTTGAAGTTAACATGTATCTACGATGGTATTATTATGGTAGGAGTAATGTTAAGAAACCTAAAAAAAATTATGCTCAATATTCCCCTCCTCATTTGTATATCTTGCTAAATTTTACCTAGATGATGGGGTCTAAACTTTTCAATTACATCCATGTTAAATTCCAATATTTAAACACCAAGTTTACACCTTAGTTTCTTTTTTATCCTTCTCAATGGTTAATATATTTGAAGTTAACATGTATCTACAATGGTATGATTATGGTAGGAGTAATGTTAATAATGTTAGAAGTGATTGAGGTAAGGGGAAAATTATTAATGTGAGAATAGGGAGAGTTAGAATATGAGGAAACAAAGAATGAGTTTCGATAATAGGGTGAGTGAGAAGGATAATTATTTGAAGTTAAAATGGGAAAGATAAAGGGAAAATAAAAGGAGAAAAAAATAAGGTTATAAGGAAGACAACTTTTGAAAGGTTCATAATACTTATAGAAATTGAACCATGGTTGAGTGGAATACGAGGATCACAATGTTGAGAATAATCTAGAGGAATTATCATCGCATTAAAACCAAAAAAATATTCACCATAGATTGGTGAAGGTCATAGGTAAGAGAAGAAGAAAATAGGAAATTCCAAATGCAAAATAAAATTTGATGGGATCTTGCCTCTGATACATTTTCTTCTAAAATAGTAACTTGACCTCAATCTACTATGGATATTTGCTAAGACAAAAAAATAAATACATAGGAGAACAAATGATCTCATAGAAATGGTGGTGTCTAAAGACACCATTTCACTGAAGCACAAGCACCATCCATGAGAGAGAAAATAGATATCTCCTGATGATGATAAACTGATCCATAAGGATAATCTATAAATAGGTTTGGTCATTGACCAAACCAACCATCACGAAATGAAGTTGGTTTCTACTATGCGTAAAATGTGGATCTGGAATCCAAATTGGAAACGATCAACCATTAGTTTAGTTGGTGGTTGAACCCAAATATTTAGTCAACTCCCTTGATCGGACAAGGTGAGGTTTAGAAAGAACCCAATGTTCTAGCACGCCCCATAAAATCATCTTGGAGGGAAAAAAATTACAAAGAACACAACTTTCCTCCCTGAATTTGTTCTGACTATAAAATTTGATCAAACACGGTACAACAACACTCCTGAAGAAGTATGAACACTATCACCATTAACATTAAGCAATGCAAAGAGGAAGTCATCTATTGAAAAAATGGTTGCAAAATGAGTTGAAAAAATGTTGTCCAAAACATAGTCCCAGTTGGTCAGTCAACTAGACAACAAGACAACACAAGCCATTAGATCAGTTGACTAGACAAGAAATGCACCAATATAGTCAATCATTGTCAATCCAAGAGTCTTTGTCAATCCAGACAGTCTTTGTATCCAAATTGTCTATGCCAATCCAAAAAGTCTTTATATCCAAATAGTCTTTGTATTAGATATAATAAGAAGTATTGCATCTCCCAACAACATAGTTGAACATGGTCCAGTTAGTATTAACAAATCCAAGTCAATTCAACATGAAATATTTGAGTCAACAAGAAGATGTCAGTTGGTTTTACACATTAGAAAATTCAAGTAATCTCCCCCTTAAACACAATTGAGGGGTCGATAAGTATCATCAATGACTCTCGTCGCAAAAAATATTTGATGGAAAAAACACTCAAAACTTAGTGGACGAATACTTATTTGAAACCTCTAGTCATCTGTCATCTCTAGTCAAACCTCATTCGATCAAAATCCCAGTTGAACTCTAGTCAACTGTCATGTCACATCAATCCTTGGTTGACTACTTCCAAGGAAATTAGTAATGAAGGGGAATTTTAAATGAATGTACAATTGATGATACACAACGATATGAATTCTTCATGCATCAATGTAATTTTTCCCATGATCATTCATTAATCCAACAATAGGCTATCTCGGTAGTCGGGATTGGTCCACAGTTTTGTCTTTCATGTCTCTTCTGCAAATATCTAAAATCATAATTTCTATTTCTTGTATTTTATAGCGAGGATTATGAAAAGGAACATAATTATGTCTCAGGGTCCGGTTCACTTATAAAAATAGAACAACCCATCACATCAACAAAACTATTTTCAACTTCTTGCATGTCAGGAAAAACCAATTCATCAATTTGTTCAGCACAATCAAGAGTAGGTTTCTCTTCTGGAAAACTAGTATGAACTCCACCTCCAACAAATAAAACTTCCCTAGGTGCAACAAGGCCAAGTGTACGTAGGGAGGAAACAACAACATCATATCCAATATATTTTCTTGGTGAATTCATCTTAGGTGTAATAGGAACAACAATACCCTTTCCACTCTTCCCAAGTCCTCCTCTAGTGTATACCATCCTAGTGAGTATTCGGGACCCAATATCGATAGTGTGTTTCTCAAAGCTAGGAGAAACAACACAATCATCAGTATTCTTACAAACAACTGGACTACAATCAAAAGTGGCAAGGGTAGAAGAAACAATAGGTGATCATGGAATCTCAACAACAAAAGTCTTCTTCTCAACATTATGTAGTCAACAAACTTCATATTCAAGGTTCTGTTTGCAGTCCTGCAAGCCATGAATAGTCACATCCTTACCATTTAGTTGCAAGAATAAAACATCATAATATTCTCTCAAATCATGATATTCATCAAACATTTGGTTTTTATCTTCTTGAAGAGGATAAGATTGTGTTGTGGTAGTTCTTTCACTTGGGTGAGAAGAAAGAAAATCACTTAAGTATCTTGTTAGGCTACCAAGACACCATAGTAAAATGTTAGTCAGTTAGTGAACCAACATGCAAAGTAAACAAGAAATAAACACAAATTAAAGGATGCATAAGCAAGAAAACATAAAACTATAAATTGAGACAAGTGGAGATGGTAAACAATGGAAAGGATTGCATTAGTAACATTGTAGATAAAGGGAACTTATGAGCTCCCCTCTTCCTCCTTGGGAGGGCCTTGATAGTCCCCAATGTAGAACTTATTCTCCTCGTACAATATGGAAATGGAAAGGACCAATTAGAACCAACTTCTCAAGAGGTGAGATGATTGGCCTTAGCTATGGTTGTTGGAATTCTCTTTCAGAATAATGGACTCTCAAGATACAATTCAACAACATAACATTACACTTGAACTCTTAGTTTTTTGCATACCTCAAGATTTATTTTATAGGAATCCTTCAAGATATCTACAAACCAGTTTACAATGTGAATGGAGATCCTTCATGTAGGTACTTGTGTTGGTCTTCAACTGGTCACAATGCTAATCTTAGACCTGGATAGTTGGCCTCATATTGTACACTTGAATTGAGGATGCATGAGATCTTATCAGCGCCATTAATGCACTGTTATTCTCATCAGTGTGGGTTGTGTTGATGACGATTGAACACAACATGATAATAGCATGGATTTGAGTTTGTTGAACCACGTTGTTTAGTGCAAATAGTGCACAACTTCCTTTGGCATCCCACATTGAAATTCGAGGATCCACTTTCCATAGTTTTGTGGATTTTTTGAATTGAACCCATTAATGTTGGAGGTATGTTGTTTGGTGTGTTGCACTAATGATTTATTCTACCATCACCTGTATTTTTTTGAGATATTATTTGGTGATAACAGATTCCCCTTTATGTGTGAGGTTAGGAGCATATGTATAGCCAAAATGCATCATTGTTTCTTTCTCTTGGTGTAGTATCATCTTGCTGAGGAGTTGAAGAAGTTTGAAAGAGAATTGTAAGGAATATCCTTCGGAGGGAAGAGGGGAGAATTAATCGTAACCAAATTTCTCTGAAAATAATAAATATCTTTGTGAAAATGAGGTGGGCATGCCCCATGCTCATGTCAAAAAACTAGAAATATGTAACTGTAACTGGAATATTTGATGAAGTGGATATATGCAATGCCCTCTGGGGCGTTGGCAATGAAAAATTATGTTTCTGATATGTGAAGATTATATGAATCGAGGAACAAATGATGGTGTTGGTTTTTCATGACTCAGAGGCATTGATGTCATGTCAGATTCATAGGTCTTCAGATGGTATTGAAGACTGCAACGGTCGCATAGTAAGACCCATCATAACATGAAACTATGTTGAGGTCGAATATTACGGGGGAAAACAAAATCAAAAGGAAATGAAGACTCTTTCGGTTCCATCCAAGACTCTCCATTAATAGTGTAATGAGAGCCAAGATATTGCTACCTTCCTCAAAACTAGTGTTGATTTTGACAGGTAGGAAGCCACAACTACAAGAAGTGAAGGGCTTCTTGAAATCAATTGATCAAAGATGGTATCAGGTACTAAATTGTAATGAGGTGGAATGACTGGTAAAATGGATGGAGTTAAGAATACATGAGACTCAAAAAATTACCTTGGTTGGGGTATTATTGATGGGTGGTAGCAAACATGAAACGTAATCTCATGTCAGAGGTGAAAATAAATATTGGGATAAATTGTGTTGGGCAGAGAAGGATGCAAAGAGAGGGGAAATAGGTCATAAATCAGAGATCTGGGACAAAGGGGTCTAGGGTACTCGAGGTTTGGCCAATGAGAGGATGTTTTGCAGATATGGGTGTGGAAGGTATATGCCCCAACCAAGGGGGACCGAAGTTTCTTTTCCCAATAAAAAAGGTCATTGGATATCATGGAAAAAACCTATGTACTTGGTGAAAATAAAAAGGAAATTTATACAATTACCAAATAAATAAAAAACGATTTGGGTTGAATGTGCACATACATAAATGGGTTCCCCAGTGAAAGATGGCTTGGCCTGCTTGGGGCATAATTATTTGAGGATAAATGATGGAGGTTGGGGGGCCCATGGGTGGGTTTCTGTGTTAGCTAAATGGATGAAGGATTGATATACACATGGGTAATTGATATTGGATGAGATGTAAGGCCAATGAAAATGTAGGGCTGCATTATAAATCAATGCATGATATGATTTGGGAGTCGATAATGGTAATGTTAGAAATATGATGAGAAGAAGAATGATTTTTGTTCTCTGAAGTGAAAATCTATAAGGATGCCTCATACTAGGGGATAAGAACAACATGGGTGTCTATTTTCTATGGGGAAGGGGAATTATATGTGAGACAACTCATGAAGTTGAGAACGCTACTGGTTAAAAATACTAGGATACAAAAGAGGTGAAGGTGTCACAAAACCAGGTGTTGGGGGCCTTAGATGTAAATTTTGAAAGGTGTAACTAGGAAATGCATTTGGTCACGAAGAGATTAATGACATGCCCTTTTTGAATATGAACACCTTAAGGGACTATAATAGAATGGTATGGATTGAATTATGAGCTTGTAGATGGAAACCTTCACAAACACCAAATACCGAAAGTGAAAAATATCTGGTGAACCAAAAATATGTTATGGAAATTTGAGAACATATGCAATAAACAAGTGTACATGTGCCTAGGGGCTTGGTGATTGGCCCCCAGGACAACTGTGTAATGTGGAAAATAGACCATACCACTGTGTATAATGGAGTGTCAGAATCGTGTCGACACTAATGTTTTGAGAAATGGATCTCTTGAGCTCATGTACCATTGACTGTAAGTTTGGGTTTTGGGCATATAAATAGGTGTGGGACCCATTATGACACCTCATTTTTACCTATGATGATGAGGATATGATATGTTCTTGGATGAGTTTGAGATATTTTGGGAGACCACAAGAGATTTGTTTGGAGTAGCGAGAGAGCCTGGTAAGAGATCTTGACCTCCTATGTTTTTTGGATTTTTAGGTTTTTGGGTTGGAATCCATATGGAGGATCATATGACCATTATTTTGTTTAAAAAGTACAACATCATGGGTGATTAGGAGATACTCACATTGATATATGTGAGTATTAATGATTCTCTTGCACTAAGGGTGCGAGAGAAAGTGACACAGTCGCGCCAATGTTGGCATGACTATGAGGGTTTCTTCCATGAAGATGAGTGCAATTGTCGGGCAGATAGTTTCACAGATTGGTGTAGAGATAATATCAAAGTATCTAACACACCATTTTGTAAAGAAATATGAAGAAAAACTAACAGAACTAGTTGTTCATATAACAATGAATATTCTAATTGGTAGAATTGCATGTTGAATATAGATCCTTATATTCAACAATACTTCATTGGATTCACTTTATGAGTTATATTGACAGCCTTCAATTGAAAGTATAAAAAAAAGAATTGAGAAACTTAATGTGTGTAGATGAGATATATATCATGAGAATTTGTCATCCAGTGAACGATTGATGACCATCAATTGCATCAATATGCAGCTCTGAAAATTATTTATCCATAGAATCACCAATTAAAATGACAGGAAATCAAGCATGAAGCTTATGTTCTCATAAGGATTGGTTGAACCACACAACATAATTGAAAATGTATCTTAAAAAGACAAATAAAATCACACAACAAAAGAAAACTATTTGGTAAGAATATACTAGAGGGAGGGGGGCCTTCCTCCCTTGGCATACACTGCCAATAAAGACTATGATGGAAAGCTCTTGATCTACAACAAATTATTCATTCCATAATTCTCCTAAATGTTACAATGATCCTCTCTTCATCCTCACCATTGCAATAATCCTCCTTACATTTATACATATGGCTTATATTTCAAAGAACGAAAATGGTTACAAACAAATGAGACCAGATCCCAAATGCATGGATCTACAACCATCAAAAACTTTATTAAGGAAATGGAGGTTTCTTAAAGGCTATTGGATATGCTTGAATAGTATGGAAGCACACCAACATAATATTTGACAAAACCATATTCCCAAATTCGTCCACAAGAGGCGTAACTATAGGAATTCGACAAATACATGATTTATTGGAAACTCCACCTTGAATATCCACCCATACATCCCAAACTGTGTTGAATTTTGGAAATATGCCAATGCATCAGGCAATTTGGGGCATTCTGCACAAAACCCATGTCTTCAAGTTTTATGATTCGTCTTCATCTCTCCAGAAATTCCATGGAAAAATTGCTTTTAGAAACATGATCCTACATAATTCCAGTAGTATTACAAGAGTAGGAAGATACATGTTCCAGTAGTCACATAGATTGCAATTTGAGTAGTAAACTGTTGAACTCAAGCAAGTTAAGAAACCACAAAGTCTATTCTAAATAATCATTAAAACATGAAAAATCAACCATTTTAGTGTGCAAATTTCATGTGAAGCTCATATAGGGTTGAAATGGACAAATGCGGAAATATGAGTGATGAAAGGATGATGATGAAAGGGTAAAGTAAGTGAAAAATGGTTAAATGGAATTGTAAAATGTGTCATTTCTGAAGCAGAACACCTCTGTATAACAAAGTCACACCAATCGATGTGAGTGTGAGGGCAACAACTATGTAGATGGTGATGCAACTATGTAGTGAATAGTTGTGTGGACCAGTGTGAGTATACATGAAATAGTCACATTGATCTGTGTGACTATCCCTAATGAAATTCGCATTGATGGTTTGATTTGGATTTTTTGAGATGATTTTCTACTAAGGAAGGCTTAGCTAATCATGTTCTATGTGATTGGATGCAGGTGGTAGTAAATTTTATATTATGTCAGTTCATTGGAGGGAGAGGGACTGAGAGCACCTCCAGTCATAGGTGTGGGGTGACATTTTTATTCGGTGTTATCTTGCCACATTTGGTATGTTGAATTTATTTGATTGTTCTCATGTGCAATTATAGGATGACATGTTGAACTTCTTTATGAGGATGTGGTGGTCGAAGATGCAAGAAATTATCATCCATGGATAGGAGGTGCACTTGTCGAGAGAGCTTGATATTTAATTTTTGATGGGTCTCCCCTTCAAGGGGACATAGTAATAGGTCCATCCTTGTATTCCTAGGGGAAATACTGTATATGAGATGGTGCCTTGCCATTTTGCTTCCCGAGACCCATTGATGGGAAGGGCCATTCATATGGTGGAGATAGAATCATTACTAATGTAGGATGTGGTTGCGATTGTATTTAGGATCCATGTATCCTTGAGGACTCAACACATTTTAGGTGCACATTTCAAGTGGTCAAGAGGGTGATGGACAGTGAGACCTTTTCCTGGGAATAGTTGATGTGCACTTACATTCTCTCTCAATTGGACCATTGCATGGTTGAGTGAGATGGAGATTTTTCCTTTAGGTCAGTGTTATGTAGTTTGTTTTTAGAGAGGGTCGTACTCTTATGCCCATAGTTGGTGTTATAGCAGATTCCCCCTAGGGAGTCCCAAATGATGTGCTGGGATCACATACTATCCCTCCATGGTGGTGGTGAGGCCAGTCAATATTTTACTAAGAGATTCAAGTGGTTCTAGTTGCACACGTTGCATGTTATACTTGAGTTTCCTTATGCTAGTACGGATTACCAAGAAGACCCAGATATGGTCCTTCCTCCCAGGGAGTTTTGGGAAAGGAGAAGTTAGTACATGTATATTTTTTTTGTATTTTTTTGGTCTTAATATGATTTGGATGTATATGATTGATGATTAGATATTATTTTTATTACAGATATTGGACTTAGGGGTCAAGAGGTGGGTTTAGTACATGACCATTCCTGAGAGGCCCCTAATGACCAAGCTAGAGCTAGGAGGCACTTCCACAGCGATGACCTTGGAGCTAGGACAACACATGCCCCAGTTGGGAGTGTTGATGTTGATCTTCCACATGATATTTAGGATTTGTGGTAGCATTTTGATCGCGTTTTGTAGGGCGTTATTAAGCCATGACGATCCCACATATAGGATGAGTAGGTCCTAGAATAGTGTTTTGAAGGGAGACTTGTGTGGGGGTTCTTAGTGAGACTTTCCACCATTGCTGGGGTGGTGGTGACAAATCACTTGCCTCTTGTAGGTGGGGTTCCCCCAATGGGAGAGGGGCCTTCGTCTAGGATACCACCAACATATCCTCTTGTTGATGAGTTTTTAGAGTTGGAGGCACCATAGGCTCCAAATTACTTGTATGGGATAGTGTTACAAAATGTTTCCCCTGCAGATAGGTGAAACTTCCATTGGATTACATGACCCCTATACTAATATATAAACACTACAACTGGACAATAACATCCCTTTAAACTCATTTTAACCAATCAAAAAGAGAGAGGGAGAAAAGGGCATGATGTGCCTTTTTACGAAGTTTGTCCTCGTTGCTTCCAATACGCGAGATCAATCTTCAAACCCCCTGGTGCAACTTGAGACCTGCGATAAGAAACAAAGAGAAAAAATTATCTCCTACTCTAGTTTATTAGGTAAAACAAATTCATCTATGAAGATTAAAGCAACAGTAGATAAGCATATGCAAGAATACACAAGCTTGAAGGAAACATGCCAAGTATATTCAATGAGAACCCAAAAGAGAATACTTGTAGACCACGATTGATGCTGCAAAAACATCTCCAATATCTCCTCGTCCAACCCCTTGCATGAATATACCAATATCAAAATGATGATACTCTGACTAATTACCTCCCTTACTAGATCATAGGTTTAATATGCTCGGATCTAGATATTTCTTCTCCTTGGAAAAGATTTCAATATATAGGATTGAGAGGAAAAATCACCATGAGAAAATGAAGGATATGGTTGAGGATATGGATCCTTGAGTTTTGGATCAGATCCTAAGGTGAAAACATATAATGGGGGTGGAATATAACCAACCCCATGTTGAGAGAGTTGGCCCATAGAATAAGGTGGACAATCCCCCTTTTCCATCAACAAGAATGGTGCTCCCCCATAGTGAGAGATAGAGCACCATGGTTCTCCCTTAAAAAGGAAGGGGGAGCATTGGTGCTCCCTAAACATGGATAGGGGGCGCCACCCTTCTAAATTGATCAAACAAATGTTTTTTTTTCCAAGAAAAGGGTGTGTTTTGACCTTGAAATGATGGATTTCTTCCTCCAATATGAATTAGGGGTCATGGAAAACTATTTTCATGGTATCAATGGGTGGCGACACCTAAAATATTTAATGTGACACTTGGGAAGGTGCATACGACACTTGCGAAAATGCATGCGACACTTACCCAGGTGAGTGGGGCTAAATATATACACTATTAATTTCCACATTAAATTATCAACCGGGGCTCGTAATCTTTGAGCTGCAGGCACCGGAAATGCAGGATCAGATCCTATTCTAGCCTAATATAAAAATAGTAAAACTATATTCAAACACACACTGCCGGAAATTAACACTAAGGATTCATCACTGGGACGTAGGAATAACTTGTTTCTATAAATGCTTAGATCACAATCTTTCATGCACTCAAGGTGATTTTCATGTGATTAATCATGAGTAGCTTAATTAAGTTTTCTATCCTTCAATTATTATTTCCTATTGTTAAATTTATAAGCAGCTGCAAGAGCCATTCTCCTGGAGGATGGCTAAGACCCTAGATGAGATCTAGGGCCCCCAGTGCACTCCTGGGGTACTTGGTCTGGGATCAAACAGTCAGTGCCATGGCATAAGACCCTTGTGAGGGCCCCCAGTATATGACTGGGGTTCTTGGTAAAGAACTAAGCAGTAAAGACCCCTGAGAGGGCCCCCAGTATACGACTGGGGTTCTTGGTCTAGGACCAGATAGTTAAAGCCCCTAGATAAGACTAGGGCCCCTGGAAATGTCTAGGGTACCCATGCATACGACATGGTTTGATCCTTGGTCTCGACCTTGGTGGATAAGACCCCAGAAATGTTATGGTGCAACTTGATCTTCGATCAGGTATTTTGTTGGTACATGACCTTCGTTGAAGGACATAACCACATGAGGATAAGTCCCATATGCATTGATGATAAAGTAATAGGTTCACCATGTTGAATGAAGGAATGAGTATTGCCAACTAGCTAACCCTCTCTTACCCTTGCATGTGTTGGTTTGGGGCTTTGTTGTTTTGTTCGAGGGAGTAAAGTAAAAGTTAAATTTAAAATGTAAAATTATAGCATGTTTAAATTTAATGTAAACATGTTATTTAATTGTATTTATTTTAATTTTAATTTTAATTTTAAACCTTTCTTTTAAACCCTTGCCCTAGCCTAAAAGTATAAATACAACTACCTCTCACTTCACTTACAATACATTATTCACTTATTTCTAAGTGTGTGGATCTCTCCTAGCTGCAGCTCCTCTGCTGGTGTCTTACTTTTGCGACCCTCCTCTACTATTGAAGTTTTTCTTGAGATTTGTTGTGGCCTTCCTCTGTTGTCTAAGAATTGTTGCAGCCCCTTTCAGCTAGTGAAGTATCCCCTTTGCTATAGCATATCCTCCTTTGTTGTTGCAGTTATTGTATAGAGGGATAGCAACTCCCTTTTGAGGGCTGGCAGTGTTGTGGCTCTCCTTTAATCTGTTGTGGAAGGGATATCAGAGTGCGGCCCATTGTTTCTTATGTTGTTTGGACTTTATAAGGTTTGGCCCTTCTTTTCTGTGGTAAGTCTGGTTCAGTTTGGCTCCTTATTGCTTCTATGATACACCTGTAGGGTGTGGCCTCTTCCCACAATAGTAGGGTTTCTACTACAAGCTTTAACCTCTCAAATGACTGAAGGTTTATCTTGTGTGTAAGGTTTATTGATATAAGGGTTTACCCACAGTCCTGCTGTGCAATGCCTTTGTAACCTCTTCTAAATTTACTTGGGGTAAGGGTTTCATTGTTTGATTTTCTAAGTGAGGGTTTGAGTATTTATAACCACTGTTGGGATTGTGTTTCCTTCCTGTGGCCCTTTTCTCTTGGTGGCAAGAGAGATTCTTCATTCATTGGCATGAGATCCATTATAGATCTATGGGCGAACCTTTGTCTGAGCATACAAAAGGGTTCTACATCTCCTATAGTTATTGTTTTTCTTCAAGGTAAGGTTGTTGTACCAAGTAAGTTGCCTACTCATCTCTTTTAGATCTAAACTTGATTTTACTTTAATACTGTTTTGATCTAGTTAGCATTAGTATTAACTACTTAGATCTGAAGCTATACTTTGAATTTACAATTGCCTCTATAACTGTTCTATTGTGGATTGATCGGACTAGTTGTTAGATCTACAAATTTGTGTTTAGCCTTATAGATCTATTGTGTTGTTTGGTCTTATCCAGATCTATTCACTGTTACATCAACAGAGTACTATCTCATTAGATATGAGTTTTATATGTTACATCAGCAGAGTACTTTCTCATTAGATATGAGTTTCTATTTCTGATCTCACTAAGTTTATTTCTGTCTCTCTTAGATCTAAATTCTAAGTGTTCTAACTTTGTTGATTTATAGATCTAGCTGTTTTGATCACTGAAATCAAAAGGATACTATTGTTTTGCATTTTACCCTTATTCTAACACCTATAATGGATCCACACTTAAATGCAATAAAAGAAACAAGCAAATGAAAATGAATTCAAATAAAAGGAATTAGACTAACACCTTGGGAATAATTCCAACGCAGGAAGGCCATATCTCATGAGTTAGACTTCTAATATGTTCGTTGGTGATTGAAGCTATGTGAAATTAAAGTGCAAGGAATCCAAAGGTACGAGAAACTCAAAATTATCAAACTCAATCAACAACTAAGATTCACTTAGACTAAAAATCACCCTTTTAAATGTATACACCAATCATAAAGAAATAATGAGTGAATCAAATGCATAAGAGTAATGGATATTTAATACAATGGGAATTTAGAAGAAATCAATGAGAATAGAAGCTTACTCATTTTCTTATCTGAAAGACTAGCATACAAATAATAATACCTTTTAAATCTAACTAAGTTTTAAGAAGAAAATAATGAATAAAAAGTGATACTTGTTTATTTTCTTCATTCAAAAGATTGTGTATATGATAAGGTCTTAATGAATTAATCAATCTTTGAAGCAATAAACAATAACAAAATGGAAATGAGATGGAATGGAAATATGATTATGTAATGGAATAGATCTAATGCATGATGGGTATATGCATATGATGGAATGTATTAGATTTGAGACAAAGGGCGAATGTGTGGATAGAATTCATGGGTGTGGCAGAGTGTTTGTGGGAAGAATTGCAAGTAGAATATGAAGAATTGGAGGGAAAGCAATACCCTCTACAATTGATCTCTGTGTATGAACTGAATCTAGATGAGTATAGCAACTGTAAAAGGTATTTGTTTGTTAATGAAAATGGGTGGAAATGAATATGAAAGTTGATCATATGAATGTGATCTTGAGGAGTATTATCCCAATCAATTTCTGAAGAAAAGATAAGATGTACATATGGGAAGAAGGTTTGAAAATGAATTGAAATGCAATGAGAATGAATTGCACAAAACAGATTATTGGGAACAATTGATGCAAATAACATATATCTACAGGATTGGTGCACACAAATGAAGGGTAAACTGAAATCTGAGTTTTTTTAATTACCAAAACTATAATTGAAATGCATCCAATCAATCAAAACCAAAATTGAATTGTATGTAAACAAACAAAACAATACTAATCTACAAAATAAATACAGTATGGAAACACTTACCCTCACTGAGGGGCCCTTCCCAGGAGGTCAATGTTGATAATAAGGACTCAGATCAATCTAGAAGGATTCTTAATGCGACAACAACAATCAATTCTTCATTGAGATAAAAAAAAAAACTATGTTTTTACATGGCTAACAACTCCCTAAATCTTTCTCACAAGAAAAAATCTCTCATTTACAAAATCTTCATGAAACTAATGGTTCTTTATCACATCCCTATGAGGCTTATTTATACATGAAGAATCAATGAGGAGTGGATGGGATTGGATACCAATGCTCATATTTCAAATTTTACATTTTTGGAATAAAATCACAAAAATCTGGGTTTTATTGTAATTTGAGAAGATTTGAGTTAGGGATCCACCCATATCTTCCAAGCTAATTCAAATTTTGAAAAACTACACACATTTTACTCAATTTTACATATTTTAGACAAAACCCCTATCTTTGAATTTCTAGATATGATACCAATTGCATGGAAATCGAGGCACAAGTTGGCAGTTTCAGATTTTTACTATTTTTTGCAGAATCATTCCCCCTAAGTGGGAGGCAAACACATGCGATCTGAGTGAATTTTGACTCACTTGTTCGCATGTAGACATCGTTCTAGACAAAACCCATGTCCCCGATTTCCCTCTAGAATCATTCCAAAGTTTCGATTATAATCCAGTACCGGATGGTTGTTGATGTTGGTACTAGATGACTTGGAGCATTCTAGTATCGAATGGTTTCTAGAAAATTCTAGTACATGATGAGTTGAATTGTGAGTACCGGATGATATCGAGTGTGAGTACCTGATGAAATGGAGTGTGGGTACTGGATGACATTGAGTGTGAGTACCGAATGATTGTGCAGGTACTGAATTATTGTAGAACCTTCTAGTATCGGATGACTTGGAGTGTGAGTACCAGATGACCTCCAGTGTGGGTACTAGATGAATTCCAATGCAGGAACATATTGTTTGGACATAGAAACATAGGATTAAACCATCATCAACAAAACTATTGTATAATCAACCTTTTAATCACTAAAAGTATGGAAAATTATGTATTAACCACATAGGATAAATAACTGGAGATAATGGAGGTTTATGGTGTAATTAGGGATATATCATGGACGAAATGAGGGGAGAAGGTGTAATTATGATTTTGTTTATATGGCATAAAGTATGAAAAAACTGGAACCCAACACACCCCCAAACCCAAAGAATTGCATGTCCTCATGAAAACAAAGTGAATAACTTGTGATACTCTACTTATAGATTTATGTGACATTGTTTCTTTTGTGTAGGTGTTGGTTCTTCTGGAATGACACTTTGGAAACTACCACAGATTGAATTCAAACATAGAAACAAAATTATCATAAAAATGGAGGACAAGCAGTGGATGGGGTATCAAAGTGATGGTTAATGGTGTGCATATGGAGAAAATGTTGGTGACGGTGGCCATATGAACTTGGACATCTTTACACTTTGTATATTACATCAATTTTAAGACCAATATTTACTTTTTGGTTCTTTGTTTGGATAGGCAACAATGACTTCATCCTCTTTGAGATGACTTAATAATGCTTTATGATGCACTATAGATGTTGCTTTGTATTTGTATACCACATATTTCCTTTTCATTACTTGGTCTTATCATCAGATTATATTGTTCATTATGACTGGTGGAGTCAAAGTGGAAGGTTTACCGAGTGGTTGTGATGGTACTTTCTAAGTGGTAATAACATATAGTGGAGTAGGTAATACTGGTTATGCATCATGTTTTCCAAATTATTAGTAAATAAAAGAAATGTATACATGTTTTACCTCAAGTTACCTAATGGACATTGAAGTGGAAACTATGCATAATAGGATGAAAGATCTATGGAACCATGATTTGGACCATTGAAGCTAAAGATGAGGTGGAGAAAGGTTGAGATCTACTGAAGATAATGAAGCTAATAATATCTGCACAAAATATGATGAGAGTTGAAGAGAACATAATTTGATCTACTGGATCATGAAAAAAACTAGTTGAGATGAACTAAAGATGTTGGAGATGTTGGAGATGCTCAAGAGAGACTCTGACTATATGGAAGGGATCTGGAGATATCCCCGAAACCCAATAGTTTTCATGTCCTCATGAAAATTGCTTAAGACTGAGTGGCATGTGGCTACAAGAAAACAAACCACTGCTAGCTTTTGTTGATACCAATCTAAAAGTTGCTAAGAAAAGAAATCTGAGAGTTGCTAGTGAATTATGGGAACAAAGTCCATGAGTGCTAAGCTTGTCCACACATAGAGAAAATCATAAGATAGTATAATAAACTGATCATAACATGAAGTACATCCAATGTCACATTTTGACAATTTAGATTTGAACAATTTTCGAAGATCACTTATGAATATTCCCCTTCTATGACTGACCAAGATAATTCAATAATAACACACAAAAAATGTATAATAAACTTTTTGTTCTATAGAAAATATTTCTATTTCCTTGATTAAACAAAATTCATCAAAATATTAGCAACACTTGTGTTCATAGAGCTCTATATAAATTAGAGTAGGGATTTTGTTATTCTCCTTTAGGAAGGAAAATAAAAGAGTATCAATAGTCTCAACAAATGAAAACCCCATGGGAAACCAATCAACCTTTTTCACTCTACAAAAATTTACAATCATTCACATAATGAAGATAAATTTCACAATTGATTATATTAGGCTTCTAAGATCATGGTCCCACTCTTAAGATAATACATCTCAGATATAGTATAAATTAGATGATAGGGTGTTAAGGTCAACTTAGGGTTATTCTCAAATGGAAAATAGATGGATTTTATTTAACCTTTAGTTCAACCATGCATGATTCTTCTTAATGATTTACACAAGTATATCGTTCATACAAAAAAATATAGATTAGACATATCAAAATTAGAACCCATATCCAACAAGCTTGTTCAATACTTCGATGGGGTAATTTTGACATCTAAGAAATATCGTCCCCGGGAAGAATGCCCCTTTGCCCATGAGCCTTTTCAGTGCCCTGATGGGTTTTCCTAGTCATACCACATATCGACACCCGCTGTCAGCAGACCTGTTCAGTATCCCAGTGGGTTAGCATCTTATACCCATTTTCCATCAAAGGCTCATGTCCCAAACTTTACCCTTAAGATACAATTTATATATTGTGTTTGTATGGGTGAATGGGGAAGCATCTTTGAAAACCTTTTTACGGGATGGGATGGTATTGGGTTGGAAGATATTTTATATATTTCCCATAAAAGATTGTTCGCATGAAAAATAGACTTTTGTATTGAGATTTAGTCCGAAGACATATCATGTCAAACCTACTTAATGTGTTGTGTATGAGGCCATGAGAGAATGACCTAAAGGTTCCTCTAGTCCTCAAGTTCATCTTCTCCATATAATATTATAATAGTGTTCCCATGGGTAGAAACTTCATTCACTCTCCTTCTACTCTTTAATAAGGATGCTCTACTGACCAACTTTGACATTAGATCAGGTTATACTAGTTGCCTATGCCCCCCCTAATATGGAATTTTAACTTTGTGTAATCCCATGGTATAATTAAAGATGGGGCTATGCGTTATTGCTATAATAAATGATCTGAATTTTGTAGAAAGAATGAAAATGAAATCTATTGAAAACGATTGGTTGGTACAAAAAGCCTTGGGTTTGATTAATTGAACTCTTTTCTTTTTAGTTTTGCATTATTAATAAGTACCTAAACTATAAATTTCTTCAAGGAAAACAGTTCAGAAAAGTAGTAGAGAAAAACTAATAAAGGTCAGAGAACCGTCTTAAAGGAAAAACAAATTTTAAGGACGCAGTAGAAAAAGAGATTCAGTTGTTTCCAAAACTGTTTTATGTAATAAAGGATTAGAATAAATGATAATTTTAATGAAACACCATAACCAAAATAAATGAAATTACTTCCCTGAATAAGTCATGAATATGTTCTCCCAATCCAACAGAAAAGATGATACCTGCAAAATTCCAACAAATCATCATAGCTTGATTTATTTAGAAAACTTAAAAAAAATCTAACTATCAACTTGAAAAACATATTGAAAATTTTGGGGCAACAAACTCCCTTAAGATTAGTTTCTCAGTTTGATAGCTACAATTATTCAAAAAGACATAAAAAGTGATGTTGCACCAAACTAAGAAATACATGCAACATTTATTTATTTATTGTCCTACCTTACCTAAGAAAAGACCCCTTTTCAAGTATATCAATACTTCCAATGAAGCCATGTGTGTAACAGGATCATAAATATACTCACATTCAGGTTTATATAATATACTTTAATAAGTACCCGAACATGATGAACCAATAGTTTTGAATAATATGATGTGAAGAGTTGTTGAAGAAAAGAGTGGTGGTGCAATCTGATAGTCGCTTGGAACTAGCGTTCAATATAATCATGGTGTCATTGGTTCACCTCTTCATTTAAACTACTATGTGTATTCTTTTCTTTAGCCTCCTTGATCTCAAGTTGTAATAGCTTCTCCTGATCAGATATGGTCCATGAGTCTTCGATATCCTTGATAGATTGGTCAAATAGATCAATGAAGGTTTCTCAGTCTTCCTGTAGGTATGGCTCATAGGACTTTGGTTCTTCTATGTATTTTGGAGATAGGTTCCTGATTGATGTCAAAATGTACTCTTCCTGAGAAGAAGAGATCCCAACTATTTCTAGGATTTGAGAGAGTTATTCCAAACTCATTATCATCTTTGAATCCATCTTGTTGGTTGATAGGTCTTGTCTCACACATGGATTAGAGGTTCTTACAACACCCAAAATTAAAAGGAAGCAAACTGAAAGAAAATGTAAGAAAACCAATTATATACTTGAAGCACCATCATGCCACTAGGAACCTATTGTCACCAAGTTATCTATTCACACAAGTTATCTTCTCTTCTCATGTATATAAAAAATGGCTAATGTTAATAAAACACAAATTCTGACTACTCAAAGGAAGAGGAAAACCTAACTTTGGAGAAACCCCACTAAAGTGGATGCGTGGGATCTTCCTTCACATATTACCATCTTCTCTTTTCCCTTAGTTCATCCTTAAAATCACACCACATTTGCATGAAAAGAAACACACTTGCATGAAAAGAAAAATAATTGCATGTAAGAAAAAATCAAGGCTTTGGAGAAATAAAAGCAACTTACCTATGCTCTAATCCCTTTAGCACCTCCCTGGAAATGACACCAAATATGTGGGGCTAAATATATGCATTATTAATTACCAAATTAAATTATCAACCAGGGCTCGTAAGCTTCGAGGTGTAGGTGCAGGTGCAGGAAATGTAGGATCAGAGCCTAGTCTAGCCTAATCTAAAGATGGTAAAACAATCTTGAAACCAACACTACAGGAAATTAACACTAAGGATTCATCACCGGGACATAGGAATAACTTGGTGCTATAAAGTCTTAGATCACAGGCTTTCATGCATTCAGGGTGATGTTCGTGTGATTAATCGTGAGTAACTTACTTAAGGTTTTTTTCCTTCAATGATTATTTCCTATAGTGGATCCACACTTAAATGCAATAAAAGAAACAAGAAAACGGAAATGAATTCAAATGACATGAAATAAACTAACACCTTGGGAATAATTCCAATGCGGGAAGGCCATATCTCATGAGTTAGACCTCTAATATGACTGTTGGTGATTGAAGCTATGTGAAATTAAAGTGCAAGGAATCCAAAGGTACGGGAAATAAAAACTAAGTTCGGGAAAATCAAAATCATCAAACTCAATCAACACCTAAGATTCACTTAGACTCAAAATCACCCTTTTAAATGTATACACCAATCATAAAGAAATAATGAGTGAATCAAATGCACAAGAGTAATGGATATTTAATACAATGGGCATTTAGAAGAAATGAATGAGAATACAAGATTACTCATTTTCTGCTCTGAAAGACTTGCATACAAAGAATAATACCTTTTAAATATAACTAAGTTTTGGGAAGAAAATAATGAATAAAAAGTGATACTTGTTTATTTATTGCATTCAAAAAATTGTGTATATGATAACGTCTTGATGAATTAATCAATGTCTAAAGCAATAAACAATAACAAAATGGAAATGAGATGGAATGGAGATATGATTATGTAATGGAATAAATCTAATGCATGATGGGTATATGCATATGATGGAATGGATTAGATTTGAAACAAAGGGTGAATGTGTGGACAAAATTCATGGGTGTGGCACAGTGTTTGTGGGAAGAATTGCAAGTAGAATATGAATAATTGGAGGGAGAACAATACCTTCTACAATTGATCTATGTGTATGAACTGAATCTAGATGAGTATAGAAGCTGCAAAAGGTATGTGTTTGTTAATGAAAATGGGTGGCGATGAAAATGAAATTTGATCATAGGAATGTGATCTTGAGGAGTATTATCCCAATCTATTTTGGAGAAAAGATAAGATGTACATATGGGAAAAAGGTTTGGAAATGAATTGAAATGCAATGAGAATGAATTGCACAAAACAGAGTATTGGGAAAAACTAATGCAAATAACATATATCTATGGGATTGGTGCACACAAATGAAGGGTAATATGAAATCTGATTTTTAATTACCAAAACTAATGTAAATGACATAATTGAAATGCATCCAATCAATAATAAAAACCAAACTTGAATTGTATGTAAACAAACAATACAATATTAATCTACAAAATAAATACAGTATGGAAACACATACCCTCACCGAGGGGACCTTCCCAAGAGGTTAGTGTTGCTAATAAGGACTCAGACCAAGATATAAGGATGCTTAATGTGGCAACAATAATCAATTCTTCATTGAGATCAAAAACTCTGTTTTTACATGGCTAACAACTCCTTAAAGCTTTCTCACAAGAATAAATCTCTCATTTACAAAATATTCATAAAACTAATGGTTCTTTCTCATAGCCCTGTGAGGATTATTTATACATGAAGAATCATTGAGGAGTGGATGGGACCGAATCCCAATGCTCATATTTCAAATTTTACATTTTTGGAATAAAATCACAAAAATCTGGGTTTTATTGTAATTTGGGCAGATTCGAGTTAGGGATCCACCCATATCTTCTAAACTAATTTTATATTTGAAACATTGCACACATTATATTCAATTTTCCATATTTTAGACAAAACCCATATCTTTGAATTTCCAGATATGATACCAGCTGCACAGAAATCGAGGCGCAAGTTGGCAGTTTGAGATTTTTACTAATTTTTGCAGAATCATTCCCCCTGATATGGAGGTCCACACATGTGAGCTGGGTGATTTCTAGCTCAATTTTCGACATGTAGACATCATTCTAGACAAAACCCATGTCCCCGATTTTCCTCTAGAAGCATGCCAAAGTTTCGACTATAATCCAGTACCAGGCGGTTGTTGATGATGGTACCAGATGACCTGGAGAATTATGGTACCAGATAATTTATGGAAAATTCTAGTACCGGATGAGATGAATTATGAGTACCGGATGATATGAAGTGTGAGTACCAGATGGCATGGAGTGTGGGTACTAGATGACATGGAGTGTGAGTATTGGATGATTGTGCAGGTACTTGATGACTGTAGAACTTCCTGGTACCAAATGACTTGGAGTGTGAGTACCAGATGACCTCCAGTGCGGGTACCAATGTTATAGAACTATTTGGTAGGTGCAGAAACTAACATATCTCCCTAGATCCACCTGGATCTAGAACAAAACAGGACAGGACATGACTCTTTCCCTAAGTTTTGACCATTGAATTAGCTAGTAGGGAGGAACAAGTAACATACCTTTGTATCGATTCCTAGGGTCTCTATTGCTCCTGCGTCACTCCGGTGCTCTCGTGAGGATGAGACCAAGACAACACAAACCAACCAAAGTGAAGATATAAAAATATATTCAACTGTCAACTTATGTGTATGATCAAGGAATTACACAATAAAGTAAGAATGACTTTATGGGAAAAGGACATGCTGATGTATCATATTAATCGAAATTAGAAGATACAACCTGATCGCCTTGATGTCGCAAGCTTCCTTT
>SNQJ01S0000661.1:182262-205757 GCA_010110895.2 Picea sitchensis | reverse complement strand
GCATAAACGGTCGCTCAGAATCAAGGTGAATTTGAAAGTCCTCTCAAGTATTGGTAATTCAGAAATGTTCTAGAGAGTCAGTTCGTTCCACTTGTGGCATGGTGACGTCTTAGACTTCACTCTGCTGAGGAGAGACCTCAGGTGAACTTGTAGGCAAGGGTTGAGAACCTTCCAGATGCTCTGGAAATAAACCCTGCATTCTACGTGAATGACGTGGAGGAGCTATTATGAACGAGTGACAAACTTACAAAGAAAATCGTATAGTCAACTTTGGTAAACAAACAACATGCGCTAGTAAAGAAAATCTAGGAAACAACACCAAGAAAACAAGACCTTCTAATTCCATAGTCACTAGTTGGTGATGAAATCCAACGTTGCAACAACGAAATGAGAAGGGGCTGGGCTAGGGTGGAAAAGTTACGCTGATGACCTGCTTAACGGACTTACACCCTGGTGCAAGATCCCACACATAATCGTGGGTATACCCTCCAAGGAGCCCGAGTGAGTTTGGCCAACGTCAATTCCAGGTACCGTGAAGACTTTCCCCTTCACAGTCACCTTGTGTAAGACCCTAGAAATATAGGATACTAAGGTTACCACTGACAACAATAAATCCTGGGGGGGCAGTCGACAGTCCGATCCACATGCAAGGGCAGGGTATCTAGCCCGAAATCAACTCAAAAGGATTCCACTCATCATTGTGGGTATACCTCCAAGTGACCCCTGTAATACGTGCAATCTCTATACCAATATCAACAAAGCAGGGTGAGTAACTCTGTCAATATCAATGCGACCTCGTGTTTGACCAAAATCATGGGTAACAACTAGATGAATTCTAGTGCGAGAACATATTGTTTGGACATAGAAACATAGTATTAAACCATCATCAACAAAACTATTGTATATTCAACCTTTTAATCACTAAAAGTATGGAAAATTATGTATTAACCACATAGGATGAATAACAAGAGATAATGGAGGTTTATAGTGTAATTAGGGATATATTATGGACGAAATTCGGGGAGGTGTAATGATGAGTGTATTTATATGGAAAAAAGTATGACAAAATAGGATCCCAACAAGGTGCATACGTCACTTTTCAACACTTGTGACACTTAGGGTGAGATACCTAGGTGTGCAATTTTGGTGTGTAACATATTTCCCCCTAAAGTGTGAGGTCAGAAGAGAAATTGATGGCCAAAACACTTTACAAATTCTTCAATGAAAGGGTATTGGAGTGGGAGAACCTGGAAGAAGATGCAAACAATCATCAAACAATATTAATATATGATACATTTCCGAAGTAGGCATACCTATGATCGGAATACGAGATGACTCAAAGAACGAATGTCGACCAATACACTGTAGATCCATGAAAATACTGACTAAGGATATGGCCACCGAATATACAACGTGGATCCATACCTCCATGACATGAACTAATTGCAACCATGAAAAATAAATAGTGGAGCTACGAGATGACAAAACATAGCCATAGATAAATACAATGTGGATCAATGTGACATTATATATATCAGTAAGATTGGTAGCATGGTGATTGTATTGAAATATTTTACATGATCAAATGATCTCCATCATAGCCCGGGAAAAACATATAATAGAGTGAATGCCCAACCCATGGTCTACGTCCCAATCATGATGTGGTACAAATATAACCATGTGAATAGATGATTTGATGTTGAACATGGTAGAAACCACTTGATTACTAGTCATTGAGGTAAATCATTAATAAGTGTGAGGTAAATCACCAATGATGACAATGAATACCAAGGCACCCTTATACATTCCAACGAATGTGAATAAATGAGTTTATTTCGAACATTCGTTGAATCATTTGATCAAAGATCAATGAAGTAAATGTATTGTCAAAAATGAGGAGGCATGCCATTGAGGCATGCAGATCCCAAGGTACTAATTGGTTTCTAAGTCTAATTCCTAGATAATGTGCGGAAGTCAATAGGAAAAGACTTGTCAAAGGACTAGGGCCTTGATGTATCCCCAATCATCAACAAAAAAATGTCACAGGAAAGTGATGTGAGATGGTGGATCGAATGAGTATGGACTAACACAGGAAATGAAAACTGGTATTACTATAGATGGATGGTTTGAAGTTAAAATTCCATTGAATATGATGATGCATGACAAATGAATTGGAAGCATTGATTCCACGAGTACCAAGAACATAATGTGATGACAAAAGAGCATTCTTCGACTAGAATGAAAAATTATAGTGACACATGGAATTGGTATGAATCAAAGACAAGCATAATATCCAACTCTAAGACAATACCCAAATAGGTTCCATATTCAAGGGAGACGATAGCTGTCATAAAGGATTCCAAAAAAATTGACCCACGTCCTTCAATTCCCCCCCCCCCATCTAGATAGATGAGTACATATTTCTTCTTTAACGAGCTCGAGGAGGATAGCATCTTCTCGGTATAGGTCATCCTTTGGATGAGTCCCTCAACATATGTTTAACAAACACTAAGAGTGTGATACGACATTTTCCCAAGGTACCGTGGGAATCCCCCCATAGTCACCTATGTAGATACCTAGGAAATGACACTAAGGATACCAACTCGTAGTCATCTTCAAGAGAACTAAAGACAAGTGGACCAGTAAGACTCCTGAGGACCCATAATAGATTCAGGATTCATAAAGCACCAAGACCAAATGAAACTAGTGGTTTCCCAAGAAAAACCCCTAGTATACTCTATGCCCATACGATTGGTTAATATTTGGATGGGTAATCTTTGTTTCTCTTCTGCACGCGACCTTGTGTTTAACCTCTGAGAGAGGGGGGGTTCCCATCTATGCTTATATGAAAGTTGGATTTGTACACTCTTTAGTCCTCTATAGTATGTTTAGTAGTTTTCAACAATTTACTCTCTTTGTCTAGTCCAAAGACCCTAATTCTATGATATTGTTGGTGTATTAAAAAAAAATGTTCTAGTTGATTTTGTTAAAACGTGGTTTATTTTAATGGCTTTTACTTGAAGGATTCATGGAGATGAAACTGATGATGTGAGAGAGACTCGACTCCAATAGAATGCAAAAGAATGATATGTAGTTTTTTCTTTTCGATGATTTATATGTATGGGAAGGAGAAGAGTTATATTCTTCTTAACACAAGTAAGCACCCAAAACAATGCAACTTTCAATATCTTGGATCAAGAAAATGCCAAACTACTAAGAAAATGTTTCCGAAAACCAAAATGCACATGCAAAACTATCTCTTTTGCTAATGTGTACCAAAAAAAACTTCCTAATGAAGGCAACAAGATTCTTCGTTTCATTGTGTATGAAAAGAGATATGAAAACTTTTTCGCTTCTTCGTTTTCAAATGGAATGAAAGACATCTATGTTTGACACAAATAAGTACGAAACATGAAAGAAATAAAACAAAGAACATTCAAAATGATGAGAACTGAAATAAAACAAGTAGGGGATAACCTATTTAATCAATAAATCAAAGATACAAAAGAGAAATAAGACAAGCACTCATGAAATTACTCAAAACACAAGCAACCAGAAACAATTTTCAATACTGGGTTGTGGAAAAAAAGAGAGTATTAATCATCCAGAAAAAGTGAGACATTTCAAAGAAGAAGAAAAGGCTCAATACCAATCAACCTTTGCAAGCCCTAGTTTATGAACAGTCCTAAACAACCAAGCAATCTGAAAGATTTGTGATATGAAGATCAGAGAACTGGAAGGAAGGATGAACCAAGGGATCCTAATAACCCAAGGAAATCACAACAAGGATAAAATTTCAATCCCAAAGAAGAAACATAATTGTGTGATAACTGTCAAATTCTCAAGAAAACAAAGTCAAATACAATAAGGAGTCTCTGGACAAAAATCCCCTCAAAAGAAGACTGAGCAAAATCAAGCTGATACAAACACAAAACCCTAAAATGGGAGACTGGTTCTCCTATTCTCAAATGGATAGGGCACCATGGTGCCCTATTTTACACCACGGGAGAGCGCCAATCAAGTAGATGGTGCCCTGGTGTGAACTACAGGGGAGTGACACTTTTATGAAAAGTTCAAAAAATTGCTCAAAAAGGATAAAAAATCAGAAAACCAATCAATGAATCTATGATCTCTTTAGTGAATAAGAGAGAAGTGGAAGTAGGTCATAATCAAGCACCAAACAATATCTAATGATAGATGAAGGATTTAGACCATCCAAGGAAAGACTAATCAAAGTCGATCCCTAGTGGAGTCGCCAATTTCTGTTATAGAATGTTTCCCCTACAGATAGGTGAAACTTCTTGTGGTGTATGTTTCATACGAGATTCTTTGGCCCGCACTCTACCGKATTCTTTGGCCCATGTATTGTGCATTCTCTTCCTTTAGTGAGTTGGAGCATGTCAATTTTTTCCCAACTGTATAGTTTTTGCCTCTTGGAAATGCATTTTGGTGGTGMAGGTGAACTAATAGTTGTTTGGCATTGTTGTATTTCTGTAACCATTTGCATGCATTTTTGTAGACAAAATTCTAGTGATAACACTTCCCTTGGATTAACAGACCCCTATACCAAGACAAAAAAACTACAAGTGGAAACTAACATCCCTTTAAAATCATTATAACCAATCAGAAAGAGAGGGAGAAAAGTGCATGATGAACCTTTTTACAAAGTTTGTCCTTGATTCTTCCAATCCATGAGCTTGATCTTCAAACCCCTTGGAAAAAATTGATAAATGAAATAGGAAGCAAAGAGAAGCAACTATCTCCTACTCTAGTTTATTAGGTAAAACAAATTCATCTATGAAGATTAAAGCAACAGTAGAAAAACATATGCAAGAATACCCAATCTTGAAGGAAATAGGCCAAGTATATTCAATGTGAACCCAAAAGAGAATACTTACATACCATGATTGATTCTGCAACAACCTCTCCAATATCTCCTCATCCAACCCCTTGCACAAATATACCAAGATCAAAATGATGATACTCTAACTGATTACCTCCCTTACTAGATTAAAGGTTTCATATGCTCAGATATAGATATTTATTCTCCTTGGAAAAAACTTCAATATATAGGATTGAGAGGCACAACCACCATGAGAAAATGAAGGATATGGTTGAGGATATGTCTCTAAGGTGAATTCATATCATGGGGGTCAAACATAACCAACCCCATATTGAGAGAGTTGGCCCATAGAATAAGGTGGAGGATCCCCATTTTCCCTCAACAAGAATGGCACCCCAACAGAGTGAGAGATAGAGATCCATGGCACTCCCTTAACAAGGAAGGGGGAATACCAATGCTTCCTAAATATGGCTAGGGCGATGCCACCCTTCTAAATTGCTCAAAAAAAGGTCGATTGTTCCAAGAAAAAGGTGGGGTTTGACCTTGATATTATGATTTTATTCCTCAAAGTGATTTCCATGGTCAGACATGAGCTGCAGGGGCGCAATATCTATCGTTCTATCTAACATAGACATCAAGCTACAATATATATCATTTTATTGAACGTAGGCATGGATTTGACCCATTTTGTGAAGTAATCATCTGCTACCACAATGAACTTGTTTGGATTTATAGATGGGGGGTTGCAAGTCACAAAGTTTATGGCCCATTTTCATAAGGGACCCATGGTGATAACATGATGGAGGGGGGTTAGTGGTGCTCTAACCTTATGCATATACATTTGACATGTGTCGTAGCACTTAACTGCATAGATGTAGTCATGAAATAACCAATGCATGGATGTAGTGGGTCAGTAATAACCATCCCTAACCACTTTATGGGTAGTAGACATGTCAGAGATGTATAAACCATAGGCACCATTGTGACAATCATTCAGGACTTTCTCATGCTCCTTGAGGGTGAGGTAGTGATGTAGTATGCTATCCACTCCCCTTCAATATGGAACATGTCCGATGAGGAGATAATGTAGACACAATAAACCCAAGTAAGCACATGAATGTTGTTATGGGATTTTTTCTCACAGGGATCTCACTGAACAAATCAATAATATCTCCCTAGAATTGGCTTAGCAATCCTAGATACAAATGGGTTATATTTCCTATGGTTCTCCTAGAAATAAGCAATAATATCACACACGAGGAGTTGGGAGAATGACTCATATTTTTCCTAAAGTCGTCCTTAGCATATCCTGGTTGTTATAGTCCCGAAGTTACAACTCCATCTTCTACAACCTTATTCCTGCACACCAAATACAAAAAAATACCATTCTACACTTCTTCCTAGTGTTAGAATCCTAGATCTAGCTTGGATCTACTCTAATCTATAATCTACAATATGAGATATGAATATTCATGTATCAAAGACAAACATTCAAGGGGAAAAACAAATGATCTATTAATGAAACACAAGAACATTACATCACAACATACCTCAACTGATGATGCAAGATCATTTAGTCTCCTTTCTCCTTGCCTCTACTAGAATATCCTTAGTCAAGCTAGGATCATTGACTCTTGGTTGTGTTTATGGACACCTCTATAGTTGAGAAAAATAATATTATTATTCAATTATTCTTCCCCTTTCCCAAGGCTTGTCTTCATTATATATCTCTTGGAGGAGGCTCGGGAGAGGCTTATAGATATTCTAGAGGCCACTAGAGACTCAAATTATGTGAGATCCTAGGCATTTTCCATGAATACCTAACTCATCCCTATCCCATAACCTCATAAATCATCAATTATATAAGTTGGACAGTGCCTCATTTGATGATCCACTAGTTTCCAATGAGGGCCTCGCTTGTTGTCTACTAGGTGTCATATGAGGGCCTCCAAAAATGCTTTGAAAGGGGTCAAACCTCAGGTAAAATCTATATTATGGAATCATTCCTTTGATGTCTTCCTATTTTTCCTATAGGGTGTAGATTAAGGCCAAAAAATATTCCCCCTAATGTGTGAGGTTAGGAAAGGAGTGGATGACTAAAATACATTACAATAAAGTCCATGTGAGGGAGTGCAAGGAGAGAGCGAAGGAGGTTTTGAAACCAAAGAAGTCGTGCAATAAAGAACAAAGGATGAGTATATATAGACCAACCCCCTAGGTAGACATACTCAGACTCATAATGAGCATGACCTCCAAATAATACATTGTGGATCCATGAAATGAAATGCTAGATCATGGCAATGGAAGAATACACTATGGAACAATGTCATCAATGAGACCATATCCATGAGACAATACAATGTGGATATATGTGATGAACAAAATCATAGCCACTAACAAATACAATGTGGATCTATGAAACAACATATAGATGTTAGGAAGACAACAAGAACTAAGGAGACTTCCCCTGAAGTCTTCATATACAAGTGATATACTCCATTACAACTTGGTAGGGGATGTTGTAAAGGAATTATATGGCCCCAAACCCAAGGTATTCATCCCAAACCTCAATGGTACGAATCTAGATCATGTAAACAGATGATTTGATGTCAAGCATGGCATAAACCATGTGATTACTGATCATTGAGGAATATCATTAATATATGTGATTTGATCCCCCGATGATGAATATGGACCCCAAGGTATTGTTGTGAGTCATTTCACAACAACACCCCATCCTTTTTAAATTTTATGCGGCCCTAAAATATTTTTTGTTTTCTTTTTGCACCTATTTTACCCTTCAATATCTCTGCCATTAATTCGCTAAGACAACCGAATATCAACTCAAATCTATTTCAATATTGTGTTCATCGAAGTCCCCATTTCACAGGTTAGCGGAAACCCTTATCTACACACTCTGATGACTCCAACTCTCACACTGTTTTTCTTTCATGAATCCCCAAGTCTCGTGGTGACCTGTCAAATGACCACCTCCCTAATTGGCATCCCAAGATTGGATTGTTGACTTCCTATTTTATCGATTCTCCAACAAATTGATTTTATTACTTTCGGGGACATGATAATGATTCTAAGAGTATCAAAATAACATTACCTTCAATACCATCCTTGTCGGGATCCTTTTAATCCTGTTCTTATCAAACTCTGAAGATAAAAATCTGATGGTCTATTGATCCTTCTCACGTGTGTATCCTGCAAATTATTCTAGGCCAAAAGAATATTATTCGATGTTGCCTTCATCGAATTTCAAACATATCCACATAATACACCCCTCGACATCCATGTCCTGAAATCCTCTAAAGAAAAGTGAATATTCCATCGATACCTTCCCCTCAGGTTTTGTTTCTGCACTCATCCTAGTTTACCTTGATGCCAATACCATGATGGGTCCCACCTTTGTTTGTATTACTATTCTTTGGTTGACACGCCATGCCTACACATTGGCCCACTTGAAAGGGAATATACCTTCTCTCTTCAGAATTAAAAAAAAACATGATATTTCATACTCCGAAAGATCGACCCTGATAACGGTCTTATTTGAGGATTTCGTTTAGGGCTTTCCCCAATGTTTTAATCAATGCACCTTTCCTACTTAATAAGATTTAATTATGGAAATGACACACATTAATGGTAAAAGTTAAGATGATATTTAGCAAGATTCTCATACACACCTGAGTTATGGCATACTCGTCCTAGTTGGATGTGCATTATGAGTTATAAAACACCCTTTCAGAACACAAATTGCACCGTAAGTTTTTAAAACTCATTCCATGAAGTTTGATTTTCGTCTAGACTCCTTCACTGACTGATATTCCTTCTATGTTACTGCAATTACTCATCTACCAGTAACCATTTATTTTCTATTGCTTAACCAATTTTTCATTATTACATCTAATGTGTTATACATAAGATAAGATGATATTTATTTTAACGTTTTATTGTATGTTAATCTGTTTATTCATCATGGCGGGCCAGAATCCCAAAAGATATAGGAGTTCAGTTTAATTCTAGGGTCCTGCAGGCCTTGAATCATCGTCCCAATTGGTCGAAACTATGGTTACTGACACAATTACTCATATTGGCGAGGACCATTTCCCCGACTTTGAAGAGATCTAAAATATTTTCAAATCCATAGAGTTTCCTAAATATAACGAAGTCTTAGAGGTGTATGAGAATATCCTGAAAAGAGGAATTCACTAGGTAGCCTCCAGGCCACAACTATTCCCATACAACGAGGCAGCACTGTGGTGCCTCAAACAATTTGACACTTCCACAACGCTTATCATGAGAAAACAAGGAGCGTGAGTATCTTCTCTCAAACCATAGGGTATTAGCTCCAGGTATCACCTTCCCACTCCTAATTTCTCATTGAATGAACCTTTCTAAAAGGATTCTCCCAGGTAAGCAAAGAACCGACAAAACAAATGAAACATTGTGGTTGGATGAAGATGAGACTCTTAAAAAAGGTCAGAAACTTGTCCCCACCCATAGAATTAAAACACCTTACAAGATACTCATGGCCATGCTATGTTGATTATATGGAGAAGAGAAGAGTACACACTTCCAAATTGACTACCTACCATTGGTGCACAGCGTCGTTAAGATAGGAAAATATTTAATTGGGAGGATATCTTGGCCTTTAACATTTTCCTACACGCTAAAAATATTCCAGGTACAAAGAATCCATGTTTTTATATGTCTTCTTATATGATAGACGCCATTTTTTCATCAGTGCAATTTCTCAAATTAGGATGTAATTGGAACTGAAGTCCACCCCCCATTCATGTGTATTTCTCCCAATTGTAGAGCATAAATTTCAAACAACATTTTTATGAGATTTTCAATTTATTCCTCACCCCTCTGCAGTCATTCCTTTTCAGTTTCACTAGACACATTATATCCTTTGAGGCTATAAATGGGATGAAAGGGGTAGCAAATTGGTTTTTCTACAAGTATTATTCATTCATCAGGGTTTATGGGACCACTGGGGCCCCACATCTCTTTCATATTTAGTCCCAGGCTGATTACTGATGAGGGAAATATCATACCAAATTATTGGTTCTGGCATCACTACACTTTTGCAAGCTAGAAGTAAAAAAATGTGGCCAACCTTCCCCCTCCAAATTGGGAGTTTTTAAATCTCCAATGCTCAACATGCGAGGAAGGAAGTAGAGGCCTTAAAGGATTAAATAATGTGCTTAGGTGATCTTAAAGGTCATGATCCCCATGAGTTGGATATCAGTTACATCGGGTCTATCAGACTCACTCATCCAAATATTCACATTGTGTATTTTGAGGAGGATAAGTTTAAAGGAGTACTCTCGTATGATGAGGCRTTGCACCATCTACCCCATGACGCTGGAAAGAGATAATTTGATGTCAAACAAGAAGAATTCAAGATGGAAACTTTGGCCCAATTCTAGAAGTTGGTCACCAAGAGAAATATAGTGGCAATGCCAAAGAACAAGAGAAGACCAAAAAGGAAGAACAACTTAGGAAGAAAAGGATCCAAACGGAGAAATATTTTCAAAGAAGACAAGATGAGGAAAATATCAAAATAGAATGTGAACACATGGCACATCAGTCCATTCTGTAGAATAAGAAATAAGAATAAACTAAAAATTTATCATAGGGAGAGGAGGCCAAGAGGATAGCTAATGAAGCACAAGCCAAGAAACTTGATGGAGAGGAAGAGGCGAAGCGATTGGCCAAAGAAGATAAAGAAAAGAGGAAAAATGATGAACTTTCGAAATGGAATCTAAACCAAATCCTAGGTATTACGTTGACACCTACGCTAGGAATTATAAAATATACCTCCTCTGGATTATACCCCCATAAGATCCATACCAAGGGATTCCTCCCTCTCTTCTCAAGCTCTAAATTTTGAAGAATCTGTAGTCACCATTGGAGACTACTATTTCAACAACAGAACTAGAAGTATTGAGAAGAGATCAACGAAAAGAAAAAGAGGAGAATACTCCAAGTCAAAGTCACATGCATGAAGTATTTTGGAATGGAAGGTCATCCAAGATCCTGAAGAGAACACAGTTCAAGTGGATTCATCACTCAATGCTTTCGCAGGATTAAATACCTCCTCTATTATGGAGGTAACTAATTCCCTAAACATTGTTAGGACCCGAGTAATAGATATGGAAACAGAGTTGAAGGACATAAAATACCAATTTGACATAGATGTCCAATAAGTTGTTAGTGTAGCTGAAAGTATAAAATTAGGTAAGATCAATGGTGCCCTAAAGGAACAAAGAGACCACTTGAATGAAGAGTTTGAAAAGAGGATGCAAATCCTACAGGACACCCACAAGAATGAGCTGGAAGTAGAAAAACATAAACTTATCACCACTCTAGAAAGGACTATCTCCTCGAAAGGTATCATGGAGCCCATCAAAGAAAAAGCATTGGTTTTTAATAAAGATCTAGATAAGGTAAATAAAAAATACTTTGTTTGTTGATCGACATATGAGTAGAGCAACAAGAACAATTAAATCTACAGAATACTCTGATTAGGACTCAAGGAAGGTATTAGGAAGCTAGTGAGGCTTTTGAGGAGATGGTAAATTGGCAAGGTGGGCTACAACATACACCTACCTCCCTACCATTTTACTCAAAAAGAGAAAGACTCAGGTACCAAATTTGTTTTTACACCAACAAACTTCTCTTTGTAAGTTTCCATTCCACTGAAGGGGTGGTTTCTAACAGTTGTGCACAACTATGGAAAAATGATAATGATATCGTCGCAGTTGAATGAAATCAACCATTGCAATCTATAGATGAAACGTCTTATGTCAGCACTAGGGCACTTGAGGTGGAATATATAAAGAAGGCCAGTTAGAAAAGAATTTAGGATTTGATGTTTTTTGATGAAAAATCAATTGAAGAATATTTATTGTTTCCTACCTGGCTTACCCATAAGATTCAATCCTTTGTAAATGCCATGGTTGAGATGTTACATCAAGAAGTGGCTGCAAAAGTCTATAACTGAGAATCAATTTTCGATAGATTTCAATCGAGCATGATTGAGAGAATTTTTAACGATTACTCCACTTGGAAGGAACACCAAGACCAATAGCAAGAGCATACCACATCATGATTGCAAAATTTCTTATTTCTTTCCATATGTTGCTTTCTTCTAATATTGTAATATTTTTTGGAAAATGAAGTGTCCTTTTTGTGAAACGACTCAAATTTCTATAATTACCACTAAAAACGATAGTAAAGATTATCCCCTCACTATATAAAGGGAGTGTTGCCCATTTGAAAGGGATTTTGGTTTTGGGAATGAGTAAGACAATATTGCTACTGAAAGTTATTTTTGAATCCAAGAGACATTCTGAATCTGAATATTATGGTATTGATATGTGTGAATGAGATTATTATGTTTATGCATTTCTTTGTTTGTAACCTGTGAGTGTTAGTTGACCAACTACAAAATTAATATTTTCATTTTACAACTATCATGCTTTCTCAATATGAGTACAAAAATAGTGTAATCTCATTAAGTTTATCAAATCTTTGGTTCTAACAAATTATGTTGTCAAATCTGTGTATCACTTGTGTCATGAACCTATTCTACTCAAGTAATATACATGTTTCATTGTATTCATTTATTGTGTTATTTTTCTCCTGGTCAAGATAGGTTATATTAAATAGAATTAGTTTAGAATTGCATCTTATATTACTAGTTGTATCTCTTAGTTTAATGTTAGTTAGCTTCCCTCACTCCTTTTATTTGTAATTCATATGAGAACCTTTAGTTCTCATATTCATATTTTAGTTAGTACCTTAGTTATTAGGTTAGTTAATTAGTAACTAGGCCAAAAGTTGGTTGAAATCACTATTGCAAACGAGAGTGGGTCTAATTAGGACATGCCATCKAGAGTTTTCCCCTCAACTGATTGAACATGTCATTGTGTCCCCTCAACATAAATGGTGCTAGAAGGAGGTCTACAGAATTGAATGGCTACAAACAGAAATTTGAATTCTTCTCATTCTACTCCACAAGTAATCTTTTCCTCCACGACTGATTCCCATAAAATTTAATCCGAACATAATGTCTTCCCTTAAGATTATATGGTGAATAATCCATCTCATGTCAACACTCACTGCATTCCCTCTCATCCCGAAACATATTTCTCTTCTCCTCAGCCTCATATATTAACTATCTCAGAGATCGAGTATTTAGTCAGAAGGTCAACTGTGATAACCAACTAAGCACTGAATAGATAACATAGAAGACAAACCAAACAACTTCCCTTAGATTACTCTTTGCCTGAAAATCAGTAAAATATTCATCATACAGATCCCTATTTCGCTAACCCATACTCCTATCAAGAAAATTGTTCTGTTGGGACTCCTGAACATCGCATTCCTGAAGATACATTTGATTTCTTCAAGGCTTAAGAATTTAATCTTGAATATCATATACTTGTCAATGGGACAAGAGGTATACCACACTCACCTCCCGGATCACCCCCTCACACCCCTAGAAATGAGTTGGATGACAATTCCAAAGAAGGGGACGGATCTTAGAGTGAATTAGAAGATAAGACCTATCAAGTGGTTGTATATCAACCCCTAAACATGGATGGAGAAAACGCAAACCAAAATCCTCTCCCTTACCAGCCTTGGTTGTTTGTTGATTCGGTTGTTGTACCTGGATTTCATGATGATATGCCCAGACACCCTGAGAAATTCCTACCTAAATTTGACCCCAAAAAAAAGGATTCAACCAAGAACCATATTAAGAAATTCTTGTTGGCTATTAGGTTACAAAGCATTCTCCACAAATATGTCGTGTGTATTATATTTCTTCTTAATTTTGAAGAAAAAATGTCTACATGGTATTTCACTCTAGAAGAAGCTTCCATTCCGAATTGGAGGGCTTTTGAAAACTCTTTCCTCCAAAAATTTGGGGAAAATAAGACACCAGCCACTCGAGTCCTTAAACTATCAAGAGTCAATATACATGATAAGGAATTAGTTATTGATTACAATCAACAGTTGCTCACTTCATTAAAACGAATCCCAAGGGCCTCAAAACCTATTGAAGATATCACAATTCAATTTTATACATCTGGTTTACCCATGTCCATGGCCATGTATGTAAAAAATTATTAAAAGGATACTCTAGAAGAAGCTTTCCAGGAAGCCCTTAAATTTGAGAAAAAAATGTTATGTTTGAAGGTCAGTTCTAATTCAAAACCATCTAAATACTAAGGTAAGAGTAAAATATCCACATCTAAATCTAGTGAAGAGAAAAAAAAATTGATTCGATGGATATGGAATCTCTTCAAATAATCATCAAAAAGTTATCCAACAACTTAGTTGACCTGAAAAGAGGTAATGGAGAGGGATATTCTAATCAAAAAAGGTTTTTTAAGTTTCCACCTAAGAAAGATAGTAACACTCCCACAACTAGCAAATCCTCCCCTTCTCAGATGGAAGGTATCAATATGGAAGATATTGTCCAAGCCCTTCAAACCTAGGCAACACAGAATATGGATGAAAACACTGATGAGGGAAATGGAGGCCAGGAACAACAAGAACTACCCTGGGATTATGATGATCGAGTTGAGAAATAGTTAAATGGTTTTTGGGACACATCTTTTGGAGGAGATGAAGAAAAAGGGGAAGAAGTACATGTCTCACAAAATGTTGTAACCACCAGGAGTGTCGATAAGAATATTCCCGATAACTCCCCTGATATTCCTAATCATGTTTCTCCCACTACCACTACTCCCAAACAAACTTCTCTTTCAACCAATTCTACCCCTAATTTATCTAAGACTACTTCCCCCAATCCCAAAACAATGAATCAAACAAAAAAATAAAAAACTTCTCCTACACCCTTGGCCAAATTGGAATATGAATTTTTAGAAGATCTAAAGAAAACAAAATCCAACATTTCTTTGTTTGAACTCATGAAGATTCCACAAATACAAGAAAATTGCATCAGGATGCTACAAGGTAAAACTTATCCTAGATTTTATGAATCAAACTCAAGAACCAAAAGGGTAATTACAAAGGTAACTTCTCCTGATAATAGTACTCCATCCAAAAGTAAGGTTGTGATGAATGCATCCTTAACGGGCCAAATATCCAGGTCCAACACTCCTCCTTTTCTTATCACTTTTGAAATATTCAATAGGAATGTTCATAATTGCATGGTGGACTCAGGAGCTTCATCTAGTGTCATGCCCTTTAAATTTTGTGAGAGACTTAACATCAAACCCAAACTATATAAAATTTAGATTATCTAGTTAGACAGAACCAAAGTTAAGGTGTTCAGAGAATTGAAATAAGTTTTGATTAGGATGTCTTCTAACCCAAAAGTTAATCAAACCATAGAAATAATAGTAGTGCACATTCTTGATAACTATGTCATGCTCTTAAGTCGATATTTGTTGACCATGTTGAACGATTACTTCGCTACCAACTTGTCCCATCTATGGCTCCCTTTCAATGGTAAAATGAAACAAATCAGGATCGATAGAGAAAGGTACATGAAACACRTAGTGACTGATTTGAATGATCTAAATGAACTGGTGATGTTCAACCATTCCATTCTTGGAAATTATTAATTTGAGACGTTTTTTTGGGAACTTCACAACCGAACAATCAACTCTCATGGAATCTTACTCTAAATTCAAAATCCTTCATTACACCTAGATTATTGGGTCTAGTTGCGATATAGATGATCAAACTAACAATCCACCTGATGTACATACTAATGTAGTTTTTAGAGATACTTAGAAAAACACATTGACTCTACTAACCGTTTGAAAACCAAAAAATATGAAAATCCAAAAATACCAGTTGAAGTAAAATAAGGTGATCCTTATATGTGGACATTATTCTTCGATGGATCAAAATCCTTAGAAGGTGCAGGAGTGGGTTGTATACTAACAGAGATGAAAGGTACTAAAATATTAATTGAATGAAAATTGGAATTTCCTTGCACCAACAACACTATCGAATATGAGGCCCTTGTACAGGGACTTAGGAAGTAAATTGACTTGAAAGCAGAAAAAACCAAGGTATTTTGTGACTATGAAATCATCATCAGACAAGTACAAAATACTATTCATTTCCTTTCAAGTCCCTTAAAAAATGATCAGTCTGAGGTCTGGGAGATAATTACATCTTTCATTTCTTTCAATGTTAACACCATTCCTCAATCGTTAAATTCTAACATTGATTTGTTGGCAAATGTGGTGTCCAGATTAATACCCTTAGACATATTGATTCATGACTCCTTTTCTGTTGAACTTTTGTACATGCCATCAATTCCAAACAATATCGTAAGTTGGAGGGTCTTTGACGATGACCAACAACTCATAAATTTTCTACACTTCAAAGATACCTTTAAGGATTATATCATATATGAGGGCCAACACAACATGTTGATGAGTATTGATAATAACAATGACACTGAAGTAGGAAAAACAACAGTCTCGTCCAATAGTATTCCTAGGAGTGTGGTTAGGTTAGAAAAACTCTATGACCTTCAAGACAAATTCAAGAATGTCATGAACTGCAATACCAACAAATCATACCTACAGTTTGAAATAGTAAACCTCGGATCGGAGTTTTCTCCTCATAACGTCAACCTAGGAAAAAATTGTTCTCCTGAAGAAAGGCAGTCATACATCAAGTTATTAAAAGAATATAAGGACATTTTCTCCTGGACGTATGAATACCTCAAAACATTTGATACAAATATTATACAACATGTCATTCCCATGAAATCTCAAACCAAAACTTTCCAACAGAAGTTGAGGAAGATGCACCCCTGTAATACGCCAAGGTTGAGCCTATGAATAATTGTAAGGATGTTTAATGAAGTTTTTAGGCTAGTGAGACAAGTATTTATAAGTTGTGAGGCTTATGTGTTTATTAGGCCAGAGAGCCTATATGTTAAGGCCAGTGAGCCTATTGTTGTATATATAATTATGCATATTATTAATAAAAATATGTTGTTTCATGTCAACCAACCACAAAGAAAGAGTTACGGGGGACTAAGCTCCACTAGGAAGGGAAAGGGGGCTGAGAGGCTAGGAAAAGGGGCTAATCTTGAGGTCTTAACCCAAGGGAATATTATAATTTATTTCCTAAATTACTAAGGTTTGGGAAATAAACCTTGTTATCCGAAGTTCCTTTGGACAAAGGAACAAAACTCCAAGTCAAGAGGAATGAGCTCCTTAATAACCAAGTATCATCGACGACACATGCAAATTTATGTGGGAAATTCCATCATTGTGACGAGGATTCTCTAACCATTCATGGGAGACTAACCATTCTTTCCATTGGTTGCCCCATTCACTCATGCATTGACCAAGCATGTAGTCATCATGTTTTTTCCATTTTTGAACCTTCAGCCATCGTGAACCTCTGTAATTTTTTGAGCCATCCCTTTCCTTACCTGATTTTGAAATTGTGGTTACCCGTTGGAATTAAGAGTTGGACAGAAGAAGCAAGTTTTCAGGCCTGTGGTTTGAAGAGGCGGGTTGTCAATACCGTGGGTTGAAGAAACATGTTGTTAGGCCTATGAGAGAGGTTGTTGGGGAAGTGATTTCTCTTGGAGGGAGTCCAGCAGTAGCTACAGAGCTCTGAGAATTCCTGATCCAAATTGTTGTTGAAGCCCTAGAAGGGAAGTTGATCAGAAATCGATGGAATTTGAAATAATGAAGGTGTATATTCTCATGGTGGGGCAGGCATGTGGGGAACGAGAGTTTGTGAGAAGTGGGCGTAAGTAGGATCCTTGGAGGGAATCCTTCATGTTTCATTATGTAGCTTTCCATAGTCTCAGCCTAGAATAGGAATCCCTTTACCCTATGTGGAGTGTAGTCCTAGCTCGAGGGTGACCCATTGTTGATAGCTTGTTGCAGTGTGGTCTAAGGATGGGAGGTTCGTGGAAGGTCTACACGTAGGTGGTGGTATTCTCATAAAAAGATAAGTACCATTTCTATGTTAATTTGTATGTTGTGTATCCTGTACATGTATTTATATTTATAAGAATGGTATGTATTGTTGCATGTATGATTTACTTTGATCTCCACATGAATCCTGTGTAAGAGAAAAATGTGTTATATCTGATGAATTTGCATTATGTGTGTGTGTGTGTGTGTGTGTGTGTGTGTGTGTGTGTGTGTGTGTTATGAGATTGAATAGAGAATGCCTAGCCCAGTGGCCTAATACTGGGGTTTTCTACATATATGTATTAGAACTTGGTCATTTTGGGTTTTGAGGTGGATCTTCCTAGCTTGGGTGGTCGGGGTCACTTGAAAATTGGTATCAGATCTGAGAAAGAGTGCTTATTTTCTATGGCATGGCTGGCTTGGGTGAACAATGTTTTTTTTGAAGTAGCATGTCCTAGCAAGGCAAACCAGGTACACTACAAATTGGTATCATAGCCCATGGATTCAACACTGAACATGGATGGGGCACAAATGTGGAATTTGGAGTCAAAATTACACAAGGAATTGATGTACAAAGTGCTAGAGTGGCATTGATTCAACTCCTGGGTGGTATTGGAAAGCTCAGGAGGTATAATGGTTTGATAAAGTTAACAGAGAAAAGAGACCAAGACAACCGTGGTATTATTGGAGATATTACACACTCACCTATAATTATTTTCCTAAGTTTTACAGTCCAATGTTGAGAACTCTTAATTAGATGAGAATATTCTCTCTAGAGAATATTCCGCTACAAAATAGAATGTTCCTCTTCATTTTAGACTCAATTACACTTACTTATACTAGTGGAAATTGTGACTTAGTTAACTGATGATTGCATGGATTAGTTAACTAGAACTAGGTGGCAATTCACTCCAGTGTTTGTTAGTGAGTGTCTAGATCTCTCTAGATCATTACTATGATGCATTTATTACTCATGTAGCCTGTATCTATTGTAAATTATTCACTCTTTGAGTTTGGAATACAGTTAATGAGAATTCTTCCATTCTTTCTCTCCTGCTTCTTTTTTCTCATATTTTCTCTGTAAATTATGTATGTCATTTGCTAGCTAGATATATTTTGTGCAGGTTCAACACATTTAATTGATAGGAAGTAGAGCAATGTAGTTCCAATTTTGGTCAAATATAAGTTGTGCAAGTCACAGAGGAGTGGGACAACAKAACAAAGAAAGAAAYTGAAAATGGTTGGCAGGAAGGACAAYACAACACCAACATGGAGAAAGAAGTTACAACATCAAAAGAACAAGAAATCATGCAAAGTATCAAACCCAAAAATCCTAGTGGGATTATATATATGGGATAAATATGATTGTAAAGGGTTGATTTTGGGTTGTTATCGATTATGATTATGAATTGTAGGTTGTTGGGATGCGTTCGAGTTCTATATTATTGTCCATTTTGGGGTAATTGTTAGATAGAGTTCTAAGAGTCTGGGTTTTAGAACTGGACAAAGTATGTAAAGAGTCATGTCATGTTGTATTGGTGAAAGAGAAAGGGTTTTGGTTTGACCTTGTCTATCACTAATAGAGTTTGTTGTTAAGATTTGGCATGATTGAGTTGTAATGGAGAAGAAACTTACGAAGCTAATACAAAGAGAGATTCAAATTTTGAAATTACTGTGTCTGTTAAGCTTCATATTATATTGAATGTTGTTTCATATTGTCTTTATGTCATATCTTATTAATAGGACGTAGTTTCTTTATGGTTGCAATGCAACTCTATTTTCTTTAATCCGAGTTAGGAATGTTCACACGGTTCTGAGTTTAATATATATTGCGCAATACTACATAGATCATAATACTGTATGGATTTGTCTAAGAATTATTCTTACCCTTCCCTATTTTATTTTTCTTAGTTGTGCTTTGGGTGAGACTTCTTTCCTTCAAGGAATGCCAACACTCTAGACTACCTCAATACCTTTTGTTGGTAACCTGAGAAGGACCCTGGTCTGATCAATTCCACACCAAAAAGTGAACAAGGGTGATATCAAGTTTAGATATATGGTTATAGGAGCATATCTATGAGACCAGGAGTGCCAAGGTGGGTGCTTGAAGGAATAAGCATAGATCCACTATATTTTGCAACAAATCAGTCATATTTGCAAGATATATTAATAGATCTTTAAATTGGAAGACATAAATGAAAGGACTGATTTTTGGGTACACGACAGTATAAAGGAAGTTTCAGTAAGGTGGTTTGTTGAGCAATGGAAGGAGGTCAGGAAGTCGACAAGGAGATATCATATAGGTGGAGATGGACTTACATATAGAGATATGAACCACATACTATCACATAGGTGCAGAGATGGACTTTTTCACATGTGCTTGAGTCATATATTTTAGATAAAATATGGACTTTTGCTCAAGTTCTTGAGCCACAAAGGACAGTGACTCAAAGCGATCTCAGATGGGTGAAGAAGGATGTTCATCCAGAGATCAGGGGATGACAGATCTATTGGATTCGGTAACTCATAGATAGAGAAAAGAAATACTTTTTCTCACATAGATCTTATCACAAGGTGAAGAAGAAATTTTACCAAGAGATTTATTCAGTCCAGAGGAGAATATAAGTCGGTAGGGAAGAAATAGAGCAGTTTCAGGTTCAAGTTCATACAACAAAAACAAAGGTGCTCGGTTCTAGGTATTCATTGTTTTTCAGTGGATATAAAATACACATAGAGTGATATAGGAGATCTCATTGAATTGGGTGGAGAAGGACTTTTGTCCAAGTGTGTAGGGTAGGGTTCAAGGAAAGGAGCACAAGGGCAGAAAGGGAGATAACAATAAGAAATATTGAAGGAATAATCTTGAGGTAGGTTATTTGTTGCATTGTATTACTCCTCGGGTGGACCATTATCCCAAGAAGGGAGCCCAATATTTTATTTTAATAAAATCAACTAGAGCTAGAAGCATAGGATCTATTCAATAATATGACAGAGGAATGAGGGACCCATGTGGAGCTTGGTGATGATGCCAACTATGAAATGAATGGGAAGGGAACTATCATGTTCTAACTTGATTAAGAAGGTTTGTTAGAGGCCCACGATGTGCTTTATGTACCAGAACTGAAGAACAACTCTCTCTCAATTTCATTTTTGGAGGACATGGGTTTTGTAGTTACTTCTCAGAAAGGGAAAGTATGCATATGTTCAGAGGGAGCTAGCTCTGATATATAATTCAACATTGGTTTTAGAGAGGGTAGGTTATATATATTGCAAGGCTAGAGTGTATGAATATCCATGGGATCTTGGATCATGGGTCGATGTCAATGAAAGAGGATGAGGAGGAGGAGGCTTCGAAGGGTGATAAGCCGAAGGATTAGCAGAGTTCATAGAATTCCAGTGTGGGGAGTGAACCTTCAGAGGGGAAGAGGGAGTTATCCCCTTCTAGTTCTGTCAGAAGATCGAGTTGGAACTAAACAACATTGATGGATGCTCAGGAGAAGGAATATTATAGGATCACATTAAGAAAGAGAATAAATTCAAAAAAAAAATCAAACTTCATGGCATTGATATGTAGCGTCATCAATTCCAATATTTCTAGTATTCAGAGAGAAACTAACCAACAAGGTTGGAGGAATTCCAGTATGCAGGATTATGTTTGTGAAATTGTTCTATAGTCGGAGGAAGAACCAGTTCTAAGTGGCTCTTTAGGAAATACCTTCCTCTCTAAGAGGGAGTGTTGATGTTAGTGGTATCATCAGAAAAGTATTTTGGCATAGGTATATTTTTATAGATGTGTGGAAATCATCCAAAGCCTTCTACTCTTGAATATACTTTAGTTAAATGAATTATTAAAGTAAATTTATTTTATTAATTAATTATGTAATTAGTTAATTGAGTTATTTAGGGAACATTCTAAAATTACTTAGCATGAAGCATGTAATCTAAATCTCAAGCAAGTTTGAGAAGTAATCTCAACTGTAGATCACTTTGGAGATTATAAATATATCGTAACTCATGATTATAAAAGCAAGGCTAGGAGAAGGAGGAAGAAAAATTCACAAAGATAGAAAAGGATGACCTTTGCTAATGTGGAGTCACCAAGGTCACACTCAAGAGTAGAGAAGGACCTATGCTTGAGTGATTGGATAATGAAGGATGGTGATTCAAGAAGAATAAGGACAAGACATTCACACACAGATAGAAAAGAAGGAATTTTGCTAGTGTGGAGTCATTCGAGAGTGTAAAAGAAAAGGACTTCTAGTGACACTTGAAAAGTGTTGAGGGAGTCGACACAGAGTATTGGATCACAAAGGACAGTGGTTTGAGATCTTGGATAGGTGAAGAAGGACCTTCATTTATAGATCATACATGTTAAGGAGAAGAGAGAACAAACACATACATGGGTGGGTTTTAGCAGAAGGAAGCCACATGAGAGTGTTGGAATGTATATAGCTTTCCATACACATCCACAAGCCATAGAGGAGACAGTCATGGAAATCCACGGGTCTCGGTGAGTAAAGTCACAAACATCTGTGGGTCATAGAAGAGACATTCGTGGATTCCCATAAAAGTTTCCTCAAATTGATTGTACAATAGGTCAACCCTTTCCAAGTTAGTATGTAGGTTTATTCTCTCAGTGGGCCATTATCCCTATTACAGGAGCCCTAATTTTAGCATAATAAAATCATTCTCAAAACTGGTTTTCCGTTAAGCGTTATTCAAGGGGCATTTACCCAAAAATTCTTGTGTTTATGTGTGCTTGGTTTGGTTTCCTAGTTTATGCTTCCACTGCATGATATTGAGTTGAATATTTTAGTAGTGTAGTATTGTTTTGTGAGATGCTAATTTGATTGCAGTAAGGAAATCACTAGATAACAAACTACCTAGGTGTTGGAGTAATAATTTCTACAAAATCAACCTATGGCCGACCTAAAATCGAACTCAAAGAGAACACCCCTAATCAAATATAGGAAAAAAAAAAGAAAACCAGTTGGCTCAGGGGCCTTTTGAAAACCAACCCTGTTGGTGGGGGGGGGGGTTGTTATTGGATAAATCCGTAAGTGCGGACACAAACCGATCTCCTTAGATCCACCTGGATCTAGAACAAAGCAAAACATAACATGACTCTTTCCCTAGATTCTAACCATTGAATTAAATAGGAGGCAAGAACAAAGAACATACCTTATGATCGCTTCCTTTGGTCTTTGTTTCTCTCGCTTTGATCCAGTGCTCTCGTACAGTCAAGACAAAAACAATACAAACCAACCGAAGTGAAGAAAGCATAATCTATTCAACAGTCAATCTATGTATATGATCAAGGAGTTATACAATAAAGTGGACTTAGCTTTATGGGAAATGGACATATTACTATATCATATTAATAGAAAGTAAAGATTACAACCTGAGCCTTGATGTTGCAAACTTCCTTTCGATGGCCCTTGGCTCTGACACACACACTTTCTCACTTGCATGAAGAAGATCAACTCTTTTGGATGAACTTGCTGAAGTCTCCTAGCTGTTGTAGCATCAGTCCTTCACACAATTCTTTCACTAATTCTCCAATGAATCTTGCTTCTCTTTGCTTAACCTTTTCCATGAGAATTCACTCAATATATAGGAGAGAATGAATTGGTTACTTGGATAAGAATGATCCCAAAATATCAAGGAATCCAGTACTAGGATAACCATTCGAATGCCAT
>SNQJ01S0000661.1:150992-168729 GCA_010110895.2 Picea sitchensis | reverse complement strand
AAGGTCCCCACAAGATTAGCTAGAGAAGGTGTGAGGAGTAGGTATGTTGATCGACATGAAACAACCTTGACCAATGAAAGTACCCTTTATTAAAGCAGGCACTCTCTGGAGGAATTAAGACCATGAATGAATGTATCTCCCTAGGAAGGTCACTAAGGCTACCACCTAACAATCAATGGTTGGGTGAAAATTCATAGGTCGAATTGCACATAAGGGAAGGGAAACTAAGCTTGAATATTTGAAGGCATGAACCAACAAAACACATGTATACGTAACAAGCAAAATGATATTGCAAACACCAAAACAATAAGAGAGGGGTAATCTCCCTACTTTCCATGATGTGATCTCGTTCTTGAATCCTATGTTAGAGGAGCTTCCCGACACACTGGTTGTAATAATGGATTTAGGACACTCTTTAATGACTCCTAATTTGAGTTTTGTGGCCTTGGAGATTTTACTCTCCAATCCTATTCCAAGACCCTAAGCCTATCTAATGTTGGTTCAATATCAAAAGAAAAATGCCTAATTGATTTTATATTAAGCGCTTCTTTTTAGGGATGTTGCTTAGGTCCAAAGGTAATGGATGAAACTTTAATTATGTGATGATTCCCGATCCAACCAGGAAATGCAAGAATGTTGATGAAATTTTGTTGTTTTCAATGAACTCTAGCTATGGGAGCCAAAGAGACTTTTATTTTTCTTTTCCAAGTTCAAAAATAATTCCTCACACACACCAAGCAACCAATCAAGAAAACCAAATCGGACACCAACCAATTCTTCTAATGAAATTTGAACACTAATGCTTCAAAATAAAATCCAACATGAAACTGATGATTTTGTATTTTTTATATTTTTCCAATTGAAAAGAAAAAATTCTTGATCTATGAAAGAACAGACAATGCAAATAGAAACCAACAAATTAGCAAGCAAATGGTAGTGTGATATTAGTACGGATGCCCACTGGCACACTCCAATGTCTATACGAGATCTCAACCCAAAAATCACAAGGAATGGATCTTAACAATGTAAAACCAGATTGAAAAAGGAAATTCAACAATATTAACAATGTAAAAGCCAATTGCAAAAGGAAATTCAACCAACTGCAACAATCAATCACCCAAAAATACAATTTCATAGCCCAAGTTTCACAAGTGCAATTATGAAAAGAGGTCCTAAAATGCTTCACAAGGGATGATAACAAAAAAAAAAAGTCGGTTTTATTTTTTGTGTCATGCAAATAATGATGAAAAATTCCTTTCAAAACTAAGTTCTAAAGGTTTTTTTCCCCAAGAATAGGGACCCTAAGCTTCACAACAAAAAACAAAAAACAAAAAAAAAATCACAAAAAATGGAATTTTTTTGCACTATAAAGGCACTTTTTTGTTGACCCTAAAAGGGTCCTCGCAGAACACATGTTTTTCAACCCATGAGGACATAGTGGGAAACCTATTATCCAACCTGAGAGGGCCTCATAGGACACCTTCTATGCAACAAGAAATGACCTGCAAAATTTTTCTTTTTGAAATATGGATCTTTTTTAGATCTTCCAGATCTGGATCAAACATATCATATCTATTAGATATAAACCCTAGGATGATTGAATGGAACAAAACTTAAATGAAAATGACAAAAACAAAGGAAGAGGTAGGAAAAGAGAATCAACTAGACAAGAATTCTTCCCTAGCAGAGTCTCCAATCTGGTCTGCAAAACCAGATATTCTGGGTTCGGTCCCCAATGGAATTGCCAATATATTATGGGATTTTTTTTCATAGGGATCTCACTGAGAAGATCAATAATATATCCCTATGATTGGCCTAGAAATCCTAGATAGGAATGAGATATATTTCGTATGGTTCTCTTAGAAACAAGAAATAATATCACACACAAGGAGTTGGGAGAGTGTCTTACCTTTTTTCTGAAGGTTGTCCTTAGCATACCATGTATGTTGCATTCCTGAAGCTCAAACTCCAGCTTCTACAACCTACTTCTTGCACACCAAAGACAAAACAATACCATTATACACTTTTTCCTAGTGTTAAAATCTTAGATCTAGATTGGATATATTATGATATATAGTCCACAAGATGAGATCTGAGTATTCATGTATCAAAGACAAACATTCAAGGGAAGAACGAAATGATATATTAATGAAATAGAATAACAGTACATCAATACATACCTTAAGTGATGATGGAATATCCTTTAGTCTCCTTTCTCCTTGCTTGTTCTAGTAGCTCCTTGGTCAGGCTAGGCTCACTAACTCTTGGTTTTGTTGATGGACACCTTTGTAGTTGAGTAGCACAAAATTACCATTCAATTCTTCTTCCCCTTTCCCAAGGATTTCCTTTGTTTTATGGCCCTTGAAGGAGGCTTAAGAGAGGCTTCTAGATATTCTAGAGGCCACTAGAGACTTGAATGTTGTGAGTTCCTAGGCCTTTTCCACGAAGACCCAACTCATCCCTCTCCTATCACCTCATAACTCCTCAATTATAGAAGTTGGAAAACACCTCACTTGATGAGTCACTAGAGTCTAGCAAGGGTGTCACTTGCTGCCTACTAGGTGTCACAAGAGGGTCTCTAAAAATGATCTGAAATGGGTCAAAAATTAGAAAAAATATGTATTAGGACCTATATCCTTCGATGGATTGTTACCTGGCCTATACGGTGTATATTAACGCTATAATAATTGCGACGAAGAAAACACACTTGAGGTTGTTTAGGTAGATATTGTATTGGTGGAATCGTTGAAAAATAATCTGTAAGTCCTTTAAGTGTTGGGATCGCTTCTTGTACCGAGTGGTGAGGTCGTCAAAGTAAGCTAGAATGAGATGGGAGATATCATGGAAAACATACTTCATGGCCCACTGGAATGTGGAAACGACATTTTTGAGCATGAAGGGAATGATGCAATAGGAAAAGGTTCCCCATGTGGTGGTAAATGAAGTTTTGTATTGATCTTCTTGATCGATTTGGATCTGATTATAGAAAGAGAATCCATCTGTAAATGAGAGGAATTCATGCCCAGGGTAGACATCGATAACATGTTCGATGAAGGGAGTGGGAAAATTTTATTCGGGACACGCTTGGTTAAGGTTGTGGAAGTCAGTGAAAACATGAATGGTTACCTACTTATTTATAGGAACAAAGTTAGAGGCCCAGGAAGTGTATGAGATGGGGTGTATGAACTCGACGGTACATAACTTATTAATTTTGGCTTTCATAGCCGTGGCTTTGGAAGGATGTAATGGCTTCTACATTTTTCAAACGGGGGAAATTTCAGTCCATGTGTCGATTCGATGTTCGACAATGGATAGGTTGAGACCTAGAATCTTTGTGTTTGAACAAGGAAATACGTCCTAAAACTATTGAAAAATATCTTTGTACACTATGACTTCTTCGGTGGAGCATGTAGCACCGAGAGTAATACCTTCAAAAATGTTGGGTTTGGTATAAATTTCTATATTGATGATAAGGGAGATGTTGGCCAGGTTCCCTTCACCAAAAACATCAATGGATGTAATTGGGTTTTTGAACCAATCAGTATGCTGTGGAGGAACAAAATCCTTGGTTTCGACTGTGCACACATGGGTGTCGATGCTAGTATGAAAAACCTCTTGTGATAGAAATAATGATATGTGATGCATTTCATCCAAGTGATACTTGGGTGCCATCATGACCTATAATATATCTTCATCTAATTGGAATATGTGAGAAAACAATGAATCATCATATGTATGAATAGGCAGGTGTGATGTGGTGACACCAAGTGTCTGACACAAGTTGTGCATGGAATTGGGATTTGTGGAGGATGTTGATGCTAAGTATTTTAAAGAATATGGTGTTTGTGAGGTTTCAGTACCATATTCCACAAGAATGGTGAATTCAACAAAAGAGGAGGATTCATCGCTAGTCAAAATGTACCAAATATGCATACACATCTGTGTGTCATGCTCACTAGGTGGAGGAAGAATTTTGCATGGAGGACTTACTGGTGAATTGGGTGGATTCATGGGTAAGTATTCTAACCACCACTGAATGGGTACAACATGTGATTATATGGGTAAAAATTATTTCTCTAAAGAAGGTATAGTGGGTCACCCTACGAGGGTAATGCAATTTTCTGGGATGTTAATTTTTAGGGTGATGTTCAATTACTTTGGAGGGAAGTCATGTGACAAACCCTTTATTTGATAAGAACAGGGTACATGTGCATGAAATGGTCCATCCGGTCACACAGTTCACACAAGAATCTCATATGTTCATTTAATGTTGTGGATATATAATAGATGTCAGTAGTTTTAGCATTAGTGGGGGATGCCTGAGACGACTCTGGAAAATATTTTTTTCGGATTGATGCTAATGTTTCCCAGAATTAAGGTAGTGTTAGGAAGTGATGTCTGTAATAGACATACTCTAATAATATGGCACATTAAAATTTGGTGTGAAAATATTTGTGCATGCAAGAGGAGGTTCTGCAACAGTGCTAACAATCAAAGATACTAAGGTAGGGAGTGATGGTGCCACTTTCGAGAGGTGAATTAAGTTTTATAATTAAGGGAGGGTGGGGAATAGATTAGTGGGGTATCTGAGTTTTTCGTAGAGTGTGCATGGTGTTTGGACTCGGGGATTCATTTGGAGGGTGATCACATTCTTTTCTTCTTGCCCCCATTGTTGATATATTTTCCCCCAATTGTGTGACCGATTGGAGGATTTAGTGTTTGAACCACGAATTGCATGGGAAAATAATATGATTGAGGAGGGAGTGATGGGACTAGTACCATAAAAGGTGAGTGAAGAAACCAAACAATTATTGTGATTACCATGTTAGGAAAGGTGAGGGTAGTTGCAACCTGATAGGAAGATACTCTAGGTGGTGGATAGAAGAAAAGTATTTGATTTATATCATGAGCTACCATTTTCCAAACTAGTATTTGACCAATCATAAGGGGATTCTATGGAATATGTTGTGATGTGGATGTATCAAGGATATAATAAGGTCTAGTTTCCTTTGGGGAGGGCTCGTCACTTTATTCAATACCATATGAGGACACTACAAAAACTTGGGATGAATCTGTAGAAAGAAGGAGAGGTGGATGTCCTTGGTAATATCCCAAGAGTGATGGGTCCCTAAAGATTCCTAGTAGAATTCCTATGACTGGTGAGATATTTGAACATGACCATATGATTAGAAACATATTATCTACGTTATTTGAATGGTTGGGTTCATAATGTGTTAACTAATCAATGGTGATGATCTTCTCATTCTGAGGGAAGAGCATGGTACAAAACATAGACGAGGATATGAGTTTCATGGCATACATGTAATTTCACTTGAACATGATATTGTAATCCAATGCGGCGTCGATGACTTCAAAATATATCAAAATCATATTTTCCTCGAACTCAATAGGAACATTTTGGTAGAGGCCTTCTAGTTGTGATGGACGACCACCATATGTTGTAAGGGTAATCATGGAAGGGATAAGATTAGGTGAGACACGTTTCTTCCATATTGTTTTGGACATTATACATGTGGAATCCCCTTCATCGATAATGCATCGATGAGTTGTGATGCTCCAAATATTAACTATGAAATGGAAACTAAGGAAGGGATATATGGTTCATAGTTATCCAGATCGAAGTCAATCAATTAGGTATCATATGGGTTGACTACCCCTAATGTTGAGAGAAAGTATTCCTTTGTGAAGGACACGTTTGCAATACCTCTAACACATAAATGTTCGTGGGAGATCGGCCCAAGTCATCAACAAGGCTATAACTATGGGTTTCTCTAGTATGTGGGTTGTGTACATTCTATCGTAGAGGTATGTGAGGTCCTTGAGTAGTATATTTGTGCTAGGACATGGGATCATTAAGGGTTGCCCTAATCATAATTTGGGTGCTTCTGACATAGTTGGTTTAGGGTCGGGACGAACAACGTATTGGAGGTTGTGAGTTTGAAGAAGGATTTCCTCTTCAATGTTGAGGAGGACACAATGATCCGTGGGGTTTCAAGGTTGATCTTTCCTAGGGTTAGGATATTTCCCCATTTGTTGTGGGGTGGGGAAAACTTCAAATTGAGTATTTATCACTCCTTGACGAGGGATAGGGTTCTGGAGAACTACTGGTGCTTGAGGTTGTAGGTAATTTTGTGGAACCTACAGAGGGTTGTGTGGGACAAGGTCAGGTTACTTTGTGTTCATGGATTCTTTCATTCACTTGTAGTCAATGATTTTGGGGTAGTGGCGAGTATAATTCCCATATTCACCATATAATGCACAAGGGAAATTTTTTTGAAGGTTATTTTTCTTCCCTTGATGTTGTTGGCCATTGGAATTACCCCCATTTGTTTTTTGGTTACAAGAATTTTGATTGCCCCTTGCTTGAGGGATTTTTTGTTGGATGTTTCCCCTTTGTCCTTGGTTGGAGTTATTCTTTTTCTTCCCTTTATTTTTGGCATTATTTGACTGAGTAGTTAGATTTTTTGTATTCAATCATTCAAAAGATTTAACTTGTTGAATGGGAGAAGGTTGAACAAAATTGACGCCATATTATTGTTTCCCTTGTGGGGTTGGGGTGATAGGTTGAGAAGGGCCAAGAAATGGATAGTACATATTACTCTGTGGGTTTTGGTTGTTCTTTTAAATTCTTCTTAGGATGACCTAGGTTCATATCTCAACAGGTTTCCAATGAAAACCCTCAAAAACTATCATCCCTCCTGGTAAGCCAAAAGGAAACATTGCACACAAGGTATAGAACGTATTCTCACCCGATATAGATTTTATGGGTGACTGCAATACTCAGGTGTTTGCAGTATAGGAGTGCATGGGGATCTGGGGTTATGGTCTTTCCTCCTTATATATTATCTTTGTTAATCATTCAATTACTTCCCCAATTTATTCATCTTTTAACTTATGCATGCATGTTGTTATAACTACATGAACCATTCATTCACAAGCTAAGGACCAATAGAAAGTAAAAATTCATTAAAAATCACCCATAACACAAGGTTTACTGTGGATCACCCCATGCGGCTATGTCCACAAAGATTTAGCTTCTCTGATATTTTATTTATTCTGCTACAAAGTCTTGCTCTACACACATTACATATTCAGTAATACGATCAATATGAGCATAAGAACCCTCGGAGAGGAGGACTAGATCACAACAGGATCCTCAGCCTGTGACCTAACCCTCAAAAAATATTTTATTTGACTCTTCTACAAACTTATTACAATCAACCACCCACAAAGTCATACTAATCAAATCCCTCTATTATGATATGATATCTTCCTATCTCTCACACACACTTACCTAGACTTCCTAGGTCCTTATTTATACTATTGTATAGGCTTATAGACATTACAATTCTTATCAAACACCCTAACCCTATCACGGTTAGGTTGTTCTACTTGGGCGCCATGTTACTTTTCCTCCTGCATGTTGACTTTCCTTATTTTTCTGCCTGTTGCTTTCTTGTTGCCTGCTGCTTGCGCTCCAAAATTAGGTCTTTCTCAAAATAGATCTTTCTCCAAAAATAGGCATGTGCCCAGAATATACTTCCTTCTCAAAATAGTATTGTTCCCAAAAGGACCCCACCACTGACATGTGCCTCGTCCCACACCAATCAAGTGGTGTGCCTCCCTGTATAGCCTTTGCTAAGCAGTGAAAATTTCCTTCTAATTCTTCCCATTTGGATATCACTTGTGTAGATTTCTCTATGAGCTCCTCTATCCTCTGCGTTGTGATGTGTTTCTTCATATACTATGCACTCTTGGCATGATCTTGAGCCATTCTTGTCTTCTCCTCCTCCATTTCAACAGTTATTTGCACTGCTTGTTCCTGGAGGGGTTCTAATTGGGCTTGCCTTTCCTTCTTGTTATTATGTGTAGTCTTCAATTACGTCTGCAAGGTCTTCATCTACTACATGCCTTTCAATTGTTCTGTAATGTTCATGGCCTTTTTTCATTGCTTCACCTCCTACATTGTAGTGTTGATTTTCTCCTCTTGTTGGTCTAGTTGTTGGACCTTGTCATCTTACTCCAACACCATCCATAGTTGCGCGGTCCTGTTAAAAAGTTTATGTGATATTTTTGGCTTCTCTTTCCCTCATTTCTATTTGAAGGGCTGCATGTTCTTCCCTTTCGGCTGTAACTTTGGGAGGAGTGGTTGGTGTTAGTTTTTCCTTGAGTTCCCCGATCTATTTCTTATAATATTTGAGTGTCTACACGATGATTTGAATATGTTCTTCAACACTTCTCATGGCTGCCTACGCGATGTCTGGAATTTTTTTGATGACTTCCTTCAGCTTCTGCTCCAATTTATCTACACGTTGCTTCTCCTCTTGTGTCTCCCGATGGACCTGCTCTACCACAATTTCTAGTTCATCCTTGCCATCTCTGGTGACTTTCAATTTTTCCATATCTGCTTTGGTGCATGATTGCACTTCCTGTGTGACATTGAATTGTAGTTTGTACAGTTCCTTTGTTGGTATTTTATCCAATACCAACTGTACCTATGTCATGTATTTAAGTGTCGTCTATGTTACGGCCTCCTTGAACTGAAACATATCTGTTGTTATTTGGAAGATAGGAATTTCTTGTGCTCTGATTTGGATTGTGTCATCTTCATTCTGCGTGGTTTTGTCCCTTGCTTCTGTCACTCGGGGGATCGATTTTACTCCCCTCTCGTGTAGTTGGGATACTTGTATCCATTCTAGGACCTACTTAATGTCATCCAAATCATTCCTTATCCTTCATATTTGGTAATTTCCTCCTCATACTCTTCCACTATGCGATCATGCACCGTCTCTGTGACTAGATCATCATCATCCTCAATGATTGTGTATTCTGGAAATTTTTTTTGGGCCTTGGCCTTCTTGTGCAGCTCACCAATATGTATGATCGATCATTTGGGTGGCCCTTTCTCTTGTGGAGTAGTTTTCGACGGGGTTCCCTGTGTCGTTGTGTCCCCCCTTCCTAGTTCCTCCTGCACAGGGGGAATTGTCCTTCTTTCCTATCTGTCCATCCTTCTTTGGGGAATTGCCCTTCTTTTGTTGCATTGTACTTGGACTAGGATATGTCTGTTGTGTTGGTTTATTAGTTGCAACACTTCCATTCACAAATGTCTTGGATGAATATTCTTTCCCTTTGGCCATGTCCTTTGTGATGATTGGGATCTTCCAATCATCATTCCAATATTTTATTTCCCATTCAACTTCCTCTGTGTTGATGTAGAATTGGAGTTGTATCCATACTTTGTTTAGATCCCTGTGCGCCTAGATACACATATTGTTTCATGTAGCCTTCAAGTTGGCTACCCCGTGGTATTGTGCGACCAACTCGGGAGCTATTATCCAGGTATTAGCTATATTCTCTTACATGTCGTTGAGATACCGAGAAACATTGTTGGTATTACCACTTCTCCACTTGGAATCAAAAGTGCTTCCAAACGATATGTACCATGATGCATGACATTGTCCTAATCTATCATATAAATATGAGTAGGTAGGTTGTTTCCATTCAGTTAGTGCTATCAGTATAATGAGCCAAGAGTAGTGGAACTCAGTTCCCAAGTCGTGTGCATCCTTGCAGTCATCTAGGAACATATTAAATAAGTATGGGGCCCAGCTAAGCATGGTTCCATTTGCATATTGTGTTGTCGTTGTGATAACTTATGTGGGGACCTCATCCTTGCAAAATTTTCAAAGGAGTTTGCATGCCATCAATTTTTTTTTTCCATCTGGGTGGCTATGTCATTGATTTGTTTTATGATAATTCCACATGAGCCCCTTTACGTCCCATAGGTTTTCTTCATTTATTTGATGAGTGTCTTTTCCTTTGTTTTATCATCCATATACTGTGTGGGATTCTTTCCATTTGATGGAGGTCCTAGAGACTAGTTCATCCAGCCAAAAAAATCCTCCATGGAGGACCGCCAATAACTGCTTGACGTAGTTTTTCACATCTTTCCCCCTTTTGAAGTGCGGAATCTCGAAAAAATTAAGAATCCTTGTAATTACCAACTCTGCCATATACACTTGTTGTGAAAATTCTGGGAATTAGTTGGTGTTAGACACGTTGTGGTCCTCATACCGTAACCTTTCGACGCAACCTAGTAAACTTGGAGTGGCCTGCACCCCATCTAGAATGCACATAAAAATGATCAAGGCATTTGGATTGTTGGCACAGGGGCATACCTAGGGTTCAACACTTCAACAATGTACCAAAAAAACCCTAACTATCGGCCCTTTCAGCAACACCTATGAAGCAGATGAAGCCTCACCCGAGGTAGACGTAGGGGGGGTTATAGGATGAAGGCATCTGTAACCAATATGGGACACATATATGTGATAGAAAAACTTCACAAAGTAATCTATTAACACTACAATATGATATTCATTATCTCATTAGCTTCATTAACATTGCAAAATGAAACCCTAAGATAGATCGGCGCAGTAACAGTAAGATTAAGTACTTCAACCATTTAGCACATAGTTGTGAGTTAGATCTAGAATTCATTCATAAAGAATAATTAAAGCACTAAGAAACATCATATCTATCCATTGTACATAATAACAAAAGCACTAAGAAGATAAATGACAAACACAACATAGCACAAAGCACACCAAAGACACCAGATATACGTGGTTCATCCCAGTGTGGGGCTATGTCCACCAACTGGTTCATCTTCTTTATTATTCTTCAATTATTTTACATTCATCCACTCCTTTGCACTAAGCCACAGAGCCAAGCTTCGTAGAGGACAGGAGATCTGTGCACTGAGCACCAGATCCTCCTTCCCAAAACTAGGTCATAACACAAAGCCAACTTCTCTAATCAACACATAGCCTTACATACATAATATGTTGCACAAAACAACCCAAAACTACTTGCACTTATCCTTGCAAGATATATTCCCCTTCCTCTACTTCTACCATACATTCTTATCTATTTATACTTTTATATTTCCTTACAAAAAGGCCTAAACATGGGTAAACCCATGGGCTGACATCCCATAACCCATTACAAAAACTCTAATGAGCCCCTTGTTGGGTCCACATAGCCCGCAAAGCAAGTGAGATCCATTATCTCAGCTCCTCCATGGTGCTCCATCTTCGATCCTCATGTTGAAGTCCAAAAGTTGGTCCAAATCTAACCAAGGTTTCCTCAAAACTTGGTCGAGGGCCAACAGGCCCCCAACACTCACCTGTGACTCGTCCCGAGTCACTCAGATATAGGAAATGTCACTTCGAAGGCCTTGAGCTTCACTTGAGATTCCTTGAATTGTTGCTTCGCTTGAGCCTCCTTCTCAGTGAGCTCCTAGATTGTCTGTGCTATAACAGGCCCTTCCAGGTGATGTTCTACCGGTGAAACCAGTTGGCCCAGTTGAGAGCCTTGTCCTTCAATTTCTTCAAACACCTTGCAGGCTTCGTCCTACATAGATTTCATCTTCTACGTGACTTCCATTACTCTACCCTGGATGGAAGTGATCTTTTGTTGCACCGTGAATTGTTCATGTGATCTTTTCATTCTCTCGATTGCTGTGAGGAGATTCATCAACGCCCACACGACAAATGCCTGTTCCTGCACCTCATGTAACTATGCTTCCAACTTCCTTAAATATGGATCTTCTGTGAGGCGTTCATAAGTCTGCGCACTTCTATCACTTAAATTTTTGCACTCTGAGGCGAGGGCCCTTATCCTTATTACTGCATTCTTGGTGGCTTCCTCCCTTTGATCGTGCACTTCTTGCGGGGTGCTTGGTACTACTTAGATTTCCAACTCTGTTATCCACGCTTGAAGTTGTTGGATGGTCTCAACAAGCTTCGCCACTTCAGCCTCAATCGACTCTTGTTCCTCTTGTGCCAATCCTGGCACAGAGTGGTATGCTTTATTTACTACCTCTTTGACTGTGGCTCATTCTGTGAGCAACTTATCCTTCTCTTTCTATAGTTGTACTTTCTTTTCCTGGCCCATCACCTGAAACTCGTCTTTTTCATTTTCATAGGAGGTTACACAGTACTGCGCTATGCGTAGTTTTTCTAAGACTTCCTCTTTCTCTTGTTTCAAGGATTTTGTATCCTTCTCCTTCTCTTCTTGGACCTTCTAGAGTCGATCCTCTGTCGCATCTGCTATTCTTCTTAATTGGGCTGGTGCATCCCCCAATTATGTATTATGTGACGAGGAAGGTGGAGTGGGTACTGCACATACCGAATGAATATCTTGTTGTAATTTCTTTATTTCCTTCTTGACCCTTTCATACAGCTCCTCCTGCTTCACTCCACATCTCTATGATATATGCTCTAAAACATCCTCCATGGCTCTGCGGACTAGACTTATGTCACATTTTGTGACCATGGCGTCCAACTAGGTCTTACTATGCACGTCTTCTTTCTTGCTGAAGGTTTCTTTGGATAAACCATTCTCTTTTGCAAGGTTATAATAGGGGTATTGTTCGACCGTGTAGCTTCACCATCGCCTTGATTTTCTCCTTCATCCCCTGCTCCTTTTCCATTTGCATCCTCTCCTCCTCCTGGAGAGCCGGATCCATTTACTTTAGAGGCATTGTATTCCTCATCAATCTCTATATTCTACACTTCCTCTTTTTTCTTTTTCTTCTTCGCATTGGACTGTCCAGCATGCTCGACCTAGCTAACCAAGGGGCTTCCTATTATGTCGAGGTCAGAGAGTTATGCATCATCGACTGGTACAAGGAACTCCTCTGACCACTCCTTCATGATCTGATCCATGTTGTCATCTGTTAGCTTGTAATATGATTGCAACTCTTCCTTGATCTCATCTTTGCGCAGTAATATATATAAAATGTCAATCTGCGCAGAACTTCTCAAAAGGTTGGTATTGGTGCAAGGTGCATAGTGTCATGATTGGAAAGGCTTCAATGGAAACCTTCAATTGTTGATAATATGCATGGAGCACAACATTCGAATTCCATTGCTTCAACATGTCATTGGTGTACCACAACGTAGAGAACCTAGTGGCTAACGACTCTTATGGTTCATTCTTTGAGAAAGTGGCTCCTTCAGGAATTTTTCAAGTGACAAATGTGATTAACACAAGAATTCAAATGAATTGGAGCTCGTATCCCTGATCCTAAGATTCACGACAGTCTTTCTCTAGTTCATTGACGAGATAAGTCGCCCAATTAATTTGCATGCCCTCCACACACTTTCCTGCGAGGTCCACCACGAACCCGATTACTTATGTGGGGTGGTTCTTTCTCGTGAGATTGCCAACTGTGAGTTGGAAAGAGAGGCACACTATGCCATCCTAGATAGAGGCTACCTTGTAGCCTCACTTTCCCTTTTCGACTTCACCATATGCATCCTTGATGCATTGTGTCAGGGAGCGGTCTGAGGCCTTCCCTGGGTAAAATTTCTGAGGGTCAGGTCCCTTCATGCTTATTTTTGTAATCAAGTGGATCAATGCCTAATCCACAATAATATGTTGGTTGAGCCATAGGTATCATCCACAGTATCACAACAAGAGGAGTTTAACGCAAGCATTAACCTCTTGGTGGTGGCCAAAATGGGGAATTTTCATCACATTGAGCACAGTGGACTACGTCAGCTCCTTAATCCATGGCTGGGAGATAATGTGAGGATTCTTCCCATTTGACTTTGTCAGGTATCTGTGGGGTGCTAGCATAACGTAGTTCTTTCTATATCCAATGTTTAAGTCATTATTCTTCAGCAGCAGGATCTATCACAACTGGCTCCCCACTACGCGTATTCCCTTTGGAATGTACGTGGTGATAAAATTGTACTCATAGACTCATGGAATGTTGTTACAGTTAACTATACTAGCCAATGATGGGATATAGTCTGGTAATATCGACTAGATCTTCTTCACATTAGCCATATCGTTGTGATGCTTACTTCATTGTTCAGTCACGGGGTTGGTATGGCCCAAAGGTTGTCCAATCGAAGGGGAAGCCTACAGTCCCCTGGTCGATGATGCATGGACACCTTCAGACATATCTATGTCAGCCATAAACTTGTTAAGAATCTCCTCGACAGACTTCTCTAAAGCAGTGATTTTGCCGACATTCTCACTTTTAAACATGTAGGTCAGGGTAGGCGAGCGGACAGGTGGGGTAGATAAATGGATGGATTTGTCTAGCTTCGGAAATCATAGTTCGACACACAATCAATTCTCTGATAGCTCATTTAATCACAGGTGGAAAAAAGTGGTCCCAATGCAATGACCAATAGGTTAAATAAGTGAGCGTCGTAACGGATTCCTCCAACGGGCAAGCCTTCTTCTATCAATGTGAATTTGTCTTTAATGACATGGTCTCAACATCCAAAATCTCATAAATTCATTTTCTGTTCGTTCTGGAGCATTGTTCCAATGGGCAGGGTGCCTCCAACGGTCATATAGCTTTGTTGGGGTGAAGTCCCATTCTGTGCGGTTATGCTATTCTGGTGAGGTTCAAATCCTACAAACATGTCTCCTGCAAAGTCTTCCATATGTTCTCAGTAACTTCCTGTAGCTTTTCTAACTTCAATTTCTTCTTATTTAGATTCCATTCCTTCTTTCCCGTGATCTGCGTTCCTCTAACTATTTCTAGAATCTTTTTTCCATTCTTATTTTTATCTTCTCTTAACGTGATGACTTCGCACTACTGATGTTCTCTCACGGGTTTTGAAGTTAACATCCCTTATCTTACTAATTCCTGGGTGGAAATACATCTTTCTTGCATGGATAGGTCCTTCAAACCTTCTTTCATTCTTTCAACTTCGACAACTAATTCTCTTGACTTCTGTTTCTTCGACTTATCTTCTCGTTCTTCTATTAGTCGGCCTATTTTTCTAGCTATGAAGTCCTTTAGTTATTTTTTCTTCTTTTCTAGAACTTCTTCCTCTGATTTCCTTCTGATCTGATCCTTTTCAATCCAAATCTTTCCTAACAAAAGTGGGAAAAGGGCGTTGTTCTCAACAAACTTAATGACTTCAAATTCCTCTTCAATCGATGTTCCTTGAACAATAATAGGTACTTTAGTAACTCTTCCACATAGGGTTATCATATTTCCTTTAAACAAGCCTATCCTTCCCAATGAAGGTATCACAGTAGGTTTTCCCAAAATTTCTCAAGTTTCTCCTGTCATAATATTCATTTGTGTTTCTTCATCTAAGACACAGTCTATGTCGAAGTATTCTATTCTTGCACTTATGCGTTGTTTTACTTTCAATATTTTTGGTAAGCTGACATCTTTGTGATCCTCCATCATTTCTTTCAACTGTACTAATGGAGTCTAAACTTTCTATGATTCTTTCTCTTTCTGATTCTCTAACATTCTCTTAGTCTCTTTATAGTTTACTTGTCTCATTTCATCCTTTCAATTTTAGCAATCATCTTTGGACAATCCTCAACCTCATGAACAACAATGTTACAACAAAGACAAATAGGACTTCTACCAGGGAATTCCTTAGAAATATGTCTTGGTCTCCTGTAATTATAACATACTGTCAATCCTCTCTTTCTTTTAAGCATTCCCCAACATCTCTTGTACTGCGCACTAGGATCACAATGTTGGACCTGCAATCTCCAAAAATTCTTTCTAGGTTCCTGCATCCACTTATTAGTCCAAAATCTATTTCTATGCATAGGAATAAAATATCTTTCTTCATTTCTATTAGCTTTACTTAGATCAACTCTTTATTCCAACTGTGCCCTAACTTTCAGACTAGGACACAATCTATTAAACATACTTAAATTCATGCTTTTGAAACAAATCATTTCTCTTATCTTACTCTTATCAAAGAACATAGATTTAATTCTTTTAAGATCCTACCTCTTTTCTTCAGATCATATTTAGCATAGAGCTTCGCAATTCAAGTAGAATACTACGCACCACAGAAGCATATCTATGCATGGAGCTTCTCTTTTCTTCAGTTCCCAGCAATCACAATTTCAGGTCCTGACAATAGAACCATTTGTTGGCATAGGGGTAGACCTAGGGTTCAATGCTTCAACAGTGCACCAAAAAAACCCTAACTACCGACCCTTTCAGCAACACCTGCAAACCAGACGAAATATCACCCAAGGTAGAGGCAAGGGGGGTTACAGGACGCAGGCGTCTGTAACCAAGATAGGACACATATATGTGATAGAAACACTTCGCAGAGTACTCTATTAACACTACAATATGATATTCATTAACTCATTAGCTTCATTAACATGGCATAATGAAACCCTAAGATAGATCAACGCAGTAACAGTAATATTAAGTACTTCAACCATTTAGCACATAGTTGTAAGTTAGATCTAGCATTCATTCATAAATCATAAGTAAAGCACTAAGAAACATCATATCTATCCATCATACATAATAACAAAATCACTAAGTAGATAAATGACAAACACAACATAGAACAAAGCACAACAAAGACACTAGATATACGTGGTTCACCCCAGTGTGGGGATACGCCCACCAATTGCTTTGTCTTATTTATTATTCTTTAATTCTTTTACATTCATCCGCTCCTGTGCACTAAGCCACAGAGACAATCTTTAGAGAGGACAGGAGATCTGTGCACTGAGCACCAAATCCTCCTTCCCAAAACTAGGTTACAGCACAAAGCCAACTTCTCTAATGAGCACAGAGCCTTATGTTGGCCCTTGGTTATGGAAGCAAGCAAAGATCAAGGAAGAAAAGGAAAAATGAGAACTTCGCAGAAGACACAATGACTATTACTGGATCGAAGTGAGAAAAAGAGAAGAAAACATGGAGTGAAGTCTGAGAAAGAAAGTCGTTGGATGAGGAGATTGAGGATGACAGGTCAGCAAGGAAGAAGGATCGTGGACAACTCAGCAAGCAAAACAATCCACCGTTAGATGTTTTCAAGCACTGCACAAGAAGGAAGGAAAGACAGGTTGTCGAAGCCCTGAAAACGCAGGTCAAGTTGACCTCGGCTTTTAGACACCTAGGGTTTTGGTATCTAGGGTTTTGACACTAAGGCTTCAACCTAAGGATGTCGGTGAGCTATTGTAAAGTATAAGTAAAGGTCAAGAGGACCTGGGTTGGTTTGGTAAGATAATTGTTGGGATTGTGATTTTTATTGTTATTGAGTAAGAAGTACCATGAGAGAGAGAAGTGCTAAGAGTGAGAGCCTTCTAGTAATGTAAGATATTCAGCTGGGTGTGAAGATCAAGTCCTGCATCTGGGTGTTCAAGAAGGAAAGAGATCGAGAGAAGAAGAGAGAACATTTGTGGGCTAAGAGCACATATCAGAACTGTATTCTTCATCTTAATATATTATAAAGAACATTTATGTGGACGTAGCCCTAGAGAGAGGGTGAACCATGTATATCTTGTGTCGAGTATGATTGTTGCTCTGTTCTTTGTCATTGATATACTATTATTGCATTGTTGTGTTAGACCAAATCTATAGTTGTGCGAAGTAGATCTAAGTTGATAAGTAATATATGCATGTTGTGTTTTTCTAGTATTAGATCCACTTGACATTTCCCTTGGTTGTAGACATCTCTATCCTGAAAACCCCCCATAGCTGCTTCGGGTGACACTGCATCTGCTTCACAGGTGTAGATGAAAGGGCCAGTAGTTAGGGATTGTTGGTGTGCTCTTGGAGATGAACCCTGAGTCTGCCCCTATGCCATCAAATAGTTCTGTTTCCGAGACAAGAATCTTCTTGAGGGAATGTCAAGGTTGTTTCCATAAAATATAGAGATTCAAAAGTGGATAGAGGATTAGG
>SNQJ01S0000661.1:83925-138607 GCA_010110895.2 Picea sitchensis | reverse complement strand
CCTCCATGACATGAACTGATCGTAGCCACGAAAAATACACAGTGGATATACAAGATGATAAGACATAGCCACAGACCAATACAAAGTGGATCTATGTGACATTATATCAGTATGCTCAAAGCTTTCCTTTACATCCTAGGAAATAAGATAACAAATTGAAAGCTCAACCCAGGGTCTTCGTCCTAATCATGATGTAGTACGAATCTATCCATGTGAATAAGTGTTTTGATGTCAAACATGGGAGAAACCACTTGATTACTAGTCAATGAGTTAAACTGTTAACAAGTGTGATGGAAATAACCAATGATTTCAATGACTCCCAAGGTACCCTAGTACAAACCAACGAATGTGAATAAATGAGTTGAAGTCGAACACTAGTGTAGTCATCCGATTAGAGGTCAATGATGTACACCCACTGTCGAAGGCGAGGAGGCCTTCCATTGAGGCATGTAGGTCCCAAGGTACTAATTGGTTTCCAAGTAAAATTCTCAGATGATGTGTTGAAGTTGATAGGAAAAGACTCATCGAAGGAGGGTCTTGATGTATCCCCCATCATCGACATGAAACTAGCATAGATATGTAAGAAGGTGAATCAAATGATTATGGACTGACACAGGTATTGAAACTGGAAATTTTGTGATGGTTGAATCTTGAGGAAGATACTTCCCTTGAACACTGAGGCACAACATGACTCGGTAGCATAAACGTAACATGGAACAAAACATAATGCAATGCATATTGTGACATTCGTCGGGTGACCCAAACGGGTGAAAAACTTAGAGGATTTGTTCAATGCAGAGGTTCAATAGGTTATCCAATTGTTCAAGATGTAGGTAGAAACAATGTACTGTGCTCAAGGGTGACTACAAGAGTGACTTGTGACAATTCTAAAAGACAACTTGGCTTGCTTCCTTCAATTTCCCCCCCATCCATATAGACGAGTACCACTTTTTTTATTTTACGAGCTCGAGGAGGATAACACATGCTCGATATAACTCACCTTCAGTAGGTTCCTCTTCCTTTGTTTAAATAACTGGAAGAAGTAAGGGTTTAGTCCCATATGGGCCCTTAATTTGTAATTTTAAAGAGTCCATAGAAGGAAAAATCGGTGGTTTTTCATGTTTAGAGAGTTTGAAAAGAACTTAAAGACGACTCTAGGTTTGTCCTTTTTCATAAATTTAGCTTCTCGAGGATGAAAAAGAGATAAAATACCACTCGAAAGACTCCCTTTCAAACCTTTTAATGAGTATGAAAGGAAGCAAGATCACTTGAAAATATTTTCATGTTTATAGAGTCTAAAAAGAGCTTAAAGGAGACTCCAGGGGTGAGTTTGAAAAAGATATAAAATTATACTCGGTTACATTCTCATGTTTTTCCTAGCATGAAAAAGAAAAAATATTGTGCTCGTCAGTGTTAAAAGGTTTTTCAAAAAAGATATTGCTTCCAGGACTACAAATATACACAATTTTGCATCCAGGGTATTAGTGACTCCTTAAAAAGATTTAAAAACCCAAAATAAACTTTATATTAGCAAAAAATAAACCCTATAATAGTGAAATAGGGTTTGAAATTTCATTTACCATTTCATTTTCACCAATTTTTTCTAGCTTTGGAATTTTCAACCTTTGGAGGGCGATTTTCAAGCTACGAGCATGCGAGCTGTGATCGAACGTTTTCAATTTTTTCTGGACTAGGTTGGTCACCTTACTATTTTAAACATTTCTTATGGTTTAAAATTGTATTTTATCTAGTTTTTTAGGGTGTTCTGGGCTCCTTAGGAATCCCTAGGCGCTGAACTGGATCGACGCTCCCTCAAAGGGATGAGGGGAGCATCGATCGATTTTTTTGTGCCTTGGTGTGTGTACCTAGGGAGCGCTAGTGCTTTGTGAATAGGCTTAGGGGAGTGCTGACGCAAAACCAAAAAAAATGTTTCTTTTTAGGCTAAAAATACCCAATGTTTTGCTATAAGAGGTTGACTAAAGGATTTTAAATGGTTGTTTTTGCACTTTGCACAGATCATAGCCATGATTGAATGGAAGGAATGAGAAAATGAGTTCAACGATATCACTTAATTACAAAACCCTCAAGCAATGGTTTCTTTGAGGAACTATGACCTCCTCAAGTATTTCAAACTACAAAAAATGAACAAAGAAGTTTTGTTACTTGAGTACCTGATTGGACTGTGGGATGATGTCGAAAGGGCATTCCATATTGGACCATAATTGCTCAAAATTAAGCTCGATGATTTGTACTTTTTGACCGTCTTGTTAAGAAGAGGGGCTCCTATCCTTTTTTCTCGGCATCGGGAAACTCCTTAACTTACCGAGTTATATGTGGCTGACCACTATATTCTAGGATATCGATTAGTCCGGGGACAAATCGTGATCAAGGACGTCAGGGATTTGGCACTGAGATCGATTATATTTTCCATTACCAACTTGGAAAGTAGTACGAGTGCTCACTTGGCTTCAAAATCTCAAATGTCTTATGCTCTAGAATGTGTGGAGCCCAGATTATTTAACTGGAGTGTGGGGTTCCTTCGGAACGTGAAGGAATAGATCACGAAGTGAAGGATAGGGAGGAAGAAACATTTTGGCTACGGATATTTCTTGGTTTCATTCTTTTTGGAGTGAATACTCCAGATGCAACCACAGACTGCGTTAATATCACGAGCGGTGACTGAGACACGTATGGAAATATGGACTAGTTTTTCCCCAAGATTGGGGAACAATGCCTCATAGTTCAAGTTCATGGTTGACTTCTTCGCTATGTGTAGAAGGGATTTGATTGTTATTGAGGACTTTCCATATGCTGGAGTGGATTTCCAGGGTAGTGTGGACTTAGTTCTCCAAGAGGGAATTGACTAGGATGTGTAAGGTACGAAACCAAACCTTGTCATGTATTTTTTATTTTTTATTTTATATTATTTTTATGTGTACAAAGAGGGATCTTTAACAGATGTTTTATTTCATCATTCAGACAGAGGCACAACATATCCAGAAGATATGTTGGCCCTAGGGTGTTGTGGATATGTGAAGATAGTTGTGGAGCATGACGTGTTAGTGGGGGGACTCTGGGAGGTCAAGAGGAACCTCCGGGGCCTGACTATGTGTGTCCCTCCTCTCAGGAGATGAGACATACATATTCATCTGTAGAGGCATACAATAGGGGTTCCTAAGAGTTTGAACCACTTGCTCCGATGAGTGGCACGTGTAGTGGTGTGCTTTTCAAAGCACAACATGGTGCAGGAGGACTAGGATCCTCCATGTATTTTGTAGTCTTTTCATGATTATATCATGGGCACAAGGGCCCATATTCTTCCCTATTATGTACTTTTTGATGTAAAAACAAAAATTCTATCACACATTATATATATATATATATGAGTTTTTGTGGTGCCAATGATGTTTCAATTTATCTTGTTTGATGTTTTTAATGTACATGTGATTCATTTTCTTTTTTTATCTATGCGCAAGATACCGATCCAAAATATAATTTGCAAGTGAATCCGATGTTGTGTTGAGTTCTCTTGGTATGTTTCTATAATTCAAACATTCTTTCAAGACGACGAACTCTTAGGTGAACATGCAATAGGACAGTGTTCTGAACGACGTAAACTCAATTAAGTTGACAAACCACGAGGTGAGAATATAGGTTGATGACCATATGTAATATACCTAGAGAGGAAGCCTCGGTTAAAACTCCAATGACAATGTGATATTATGCCATGTTATTGGTTGTCGATCCTAGGAAAAATGCCTCTTGAACTCACCAATTCATCTGAGTGGTAAATGACCCAAGTTGCAGAAGCAATGTTCTGGGTGTGCCGACTAGATCCATCTTCAAACCCGACAAAGATGGGAAAGGGAGATTTCATCTGCTCACGTAATCACAAGACAGAGTATAAGTGACTAAAAAAAACTCATACACGCAGGAGAAAAGACACACCAAATCAAAAAAATAAAGTACAATAGTGTACAAAGCATAAATGCTAGATGTTCTATGCATAGTAATTCTTGAGGTAAATCTCGTTTTGGGGCTCACCAAGAGATATTCTATCATATTCAACTAGCTCATAGGCACATTTATGTAATACACATTTTACGATATAAGTTCCATGCCATAAAGGTTCTAACTTTCATATCCCTAGCTTATTGTGAGCCTAGTCATAAATGAGGACTAGGTCTCCTTCTGTGAAAGTAAGAGGTTGAACGGATTTTTCATATTGACTCTTCATTTGTTTTTGATACATCTCATTGACGAGAGTAGCATCATGACATGTTTCGTCAACCTTAGTTCAAAATAGGAATAATTCCTCTTCAGCAGATGTATGAGGCAGGAATTCTACGGTGAGTTTCAACGAAGGAATTTCAAACTCGATTGGTAACACTGCTTCGATGCCATATACCAACTAGAATGGAGTGAATCCAGCAACAGTTTTTACTGAGGTGCGGTAATCCCAGAGGGCAGATAAAATTTGCATGTGCCAAGAAGATTTGTTTTCCCCCACCATGCATTGGATCACGGTATTAAGGAATTTGTTGATAAATTCAACTTGTATGTTTGCTTGAGGATAATAGGGGGATGATTTTTCATGGCGAAAACCCAACTTAACATCCAACTCACTCATCATATGGTTTTGAAAATGTGAGTCATGATGAGTGACAATGGATTGTAGGACACCAAAGTGAGCGATGATGTGGTAAAAATGAAGAGAGATGAAGTACGACCATCGTTAATAAATGTAGCCATAACCTCAACCCATTTAGTGAAATAATAAATGAAAACGATGATATAATCATGCCCCCCAACTGAGGTAGGATTACATTGCATAAAATAAATGCCCCATTCGGAAAAGGGGTCGATGGAGATAACGAGATGCAGTGGAGAAAAGTAGGTTTGTGCATTTTTGTGAAAAACTTGACAGCGTGGGAATCGTTTGATAGCCTCAATACAACCTTTGAAGATGGAGGGCCAAAAATAATCGGCATGTAATATTTTATGGGTTGTAGCCATCCCAGAAAGGTGACCGCCACAAGCTCCAAGGTGACAGTCATTCAAACCGCGTTCATCCTCATCGTGGGTTAAACAACGTCATAAGACAGTATCAATACCACGACGATACAAAGTGTTGTCGATGATAAGGTATCATTTAGAATGGTGGTGAATACAACGACATTCTTCACAGGAGATATTGGGCTGGCAACGTTCGTTTTGAAGATAGAGAAGAATATATCCATACCAAGGGTTTGACGTGCTAATGAGGAATGTATATTTGTCGGTAATAGAATCACTAGGCTCAGTATCTTCATTAGCATGGGGAAGATCGCAGATAAGTTCTGCAAAAACCAATGACGTTTTAGCTTTCCATTTTGCAAACTCGAGATCAAATTCTTGAATAATAACAATCCATTTGGAATATTTTCCCGCAAGGACTTGACATGTAAGGATATGGTACATGGGGTTTGATTCTTCACTAATCGTGGTAGTGCGTAACAGGATGTAATGGAGAAACCTGTGGACTACAATTATGGATTCCAGAGCGAACTTTTCAACATGTGAATATCGGAGCTCGGGACCAGATAGACTCTTGCTCAGATAGTAGATCACATGTTCATGACCATTAGGGTCCTCTTGAACTAACACCATCTCAATAGTGGAATTAGAGGCAATAAAATAAAGGATATAGTCTTAGGCATAATTTGGAGGATGTAAGAGAGGTGTGTGAGTTAATTCGTGTTTAAGAGCATCAAAAGAGTGTTGAGCAATGACATCTTAGATGAAAGGAGTGTCTTTCTGAAACAATATCATAAATCCTTTAGTGAGTTCCACGTAATTGCGTATGAAATGGTGAATAAAGTTTGCTTTCCCTTGCAAACTTTGTATTTGGGTTAGATTCTTGGGAGGAGGTAAAGAAGGAATATATTTGACTTTCAATGGATCCACCCTAATCCTATCTTTGGAGACGATGAATCTGAGGCGTCAACCTAATTCAAAAATGAAAATACACTTTTGAGGGTTCAAATGGATATGGCAAAATGAACATCGAAGAAAAATGGCTCGTAAATGACCAATATGGTCTTGTCAAGTGGACAAATGAGTGGGTAAATCATCGAGGTAGTGTACCACAATCTGTTTGATATCGTGGAAGGCATATGAGATGGCTCACTGGAAAGTAGCACCAACGTTTTTAAGGCCAAAAGGTATCTTCCAATAGGCGGATGTCCCCCAAGGGAATATGAAGGTTGTCTTATGCTGATCAGTTGGAAGAATAAAATTTGGTTATATCCTGAAAATCCATTCATGGAGGAAAATATAATGTTGTCGACGCAATTATCAATGATTTCGTCGATAAAGGGTGTAGGGTAATTGTCGTTTGGACAATCCTTGTTGATATCCCTATAATCGACACAGATACGAATGGTCCCTTGTTTTTTAGCAATCAAAATGATGTTAGAAACCCATTCCATCAAGGGGACATGATAGATAAAGCCAGATTTCAATAGTTTTTCAACTTCTGCCTTTATGGCCGCGGTTTTCTTAGGATCAACCGAGCGAATCTTTTTTCATGCATTTTTAATGCCTGGGCAAGTTTTTATCTCTTTCACAATAATCGATGGATCAATCCTTGGAATCTCCTAGTAACTCCAAGCGAAGACATCACATAATTCTTTAAATAAAGAGGTCTAAGATTCCACTTCCTCGGGTGAAAAATTAACACCGAGATGAACATTTTCCATGGTACCTTTTTTTATCGAAATATCGATAGTGATGGTAGAAGAGATGTTGCCTAAATTCCCCTCGGAAGTAGTAACTTGGGTAAATATAGGATATTGGGGAGAATCGACAACATCGGGGGGGAATATAGAGTGTATATCTTCCTCAATTTCATCTAGACTAAGGAGAAAACATGATCGATGATGGTTGTCATCCCAAGGTACCTCATCAATACTAAACATTTCCATAATGGATTCGTCCAATGGAAAAATCCATAGGATATCGTCGAAAGTAGAGGATAAGGAATCCAACCAAGATGGCAATGAATAAGTATCGGAAGCCAACATATGTCGGTCGTCCAAAGAGGGAGAGACAGATTGGATAGCATCATATGAAGCCTCAGCATGACTAATTGGCATAGCGTCACCTAGTGCATCAAATTCCAAAGGAATAGGAACAACCCAAGGATAAGATGATTCAAAAGATTGATATGCCATATTTGAGATCATATTGATCGTGGAAATGTGTTGTGTGGTGGGAGGAAGTGGTGTAGGGAAAGTTCCCATAAGGGAATAATCTTTTAAAATACCTACACCAACACTTTCATAAGTGATCTTACTATCTCCCAAGAAAGTAATATTGTTGGTGGCGGGAGTGCAAGTCGGGGGTGCAGTAATCTAACTGGTCGATAGTGAAAATTTTACCTTGATAGGGGAATTGTACACATCGAAACACCAATGAAGCGATGACAGTCATGGAATAAAACCAACTTCTTCCTAATAGCAAGTTGTAATCAAGGGGAGCATCGACTACCTCTACATCAACAAAGATAGTATTTCCTCCCAACTGAACAACTAAGGATTGTAAGAGTCCGTGAGGATGAAAACCTCACCCATCAAATGCTAGTAACATGGTAGGGGATTGATTAAGTGCAGGTGATTTTAATCCTTTCCAACATGATAATGACATGACACAAGTTGAATCTCCCTCATCTAGTATGGTGCGGTGAATGTGTTGGTTATGAACAACTACATCAATTTGAAAATAAAGTTGGTGAGAAAGTTGTGACTTGAAGTTATCGAGGTTAAACATGCTATTATTTGACGACTCAGGATCAATTGTGTCGATGGTGGCCAAGACCATTCTACGTTGACTTGGACAATGTTGTAGAAATTCAAGAGAAGACATAGCACACGGTGCTTGAGCCAAATATTCAACAATGTTGGAGTTTTGGGTGGCACGTGAACTAGGATTAAAAATTGATTTGTGAATAGTGCTCTTGGGAGGGCGTAAAATAGAGTCGAAAGTGGGTTTCTCAATCTGAAGTGACCCAGACGGAGGACTAACGGTGGAGGGAGATGGATCCGGTGGGATACCATTAGTGACCTTCTCTTTATCATATTTAGCCAGTGTGCCATACGTTGTGGTGAGAGTGGTTAAATCGATTGCATTGAACATATAAATATAAATATGAGCACTCGATGAGGCGTCCTCACTAGGAGGATGGTTGGCATTGACCTGCTAGAGGGGAAAGGGCTTAAGAAACCATGGATTGTTGTTGAGGAAAAGGTTGTGTTAACACAGTGGGTTGGGAATTCCCTTTGAAAAAAATTTCAAATTCATCGTGATGAGGACAGTCTCAGGTGTAATGATCATCCCCACAAATGAGACATCAGAATTTTGGTTTTTTGTTGTGGTTTATTTTCAGGAGAAGGTGGTGGAGTTTGTCTTTTTGGATTTTCATTATTATTATTATTATTATTGGGTTTATTTTTCATTTTCTTCTTTCCCTCATATTTTTGCGAAGAGGCAGATTGAACTACATTCACCTCGGAGATTTGATTCGGGGGGGAGGTAAAGGAGAGTGAAGTAAAACTGGTGACGGGTGTAGAAACAGACTGATTAGTCGTTCCAGTCTAATGTGATGAAGATTGGGTTTTGACAGTATCGATGACTCCATCCGCATGTGTCATGGAAGAAGGTTTGGATGGATCGGTAGAAGTACGAGGATCATTTGGTATCAACTCATACAATGTACCAGATTGGGAGTAAACCAAATCTAAATTCTAAGCATGAGAAATGGCCTCTTCCTCAATGACCACACTATCCATGGTGACTTCACGAGCTATTGGGGGTAAAAGAGATTTAGTAAACCATTAATCCAATAATTTGTCGGGAATAGTCGCTTTAATCAACCTTCATCATCGTCTCCACTCGTGAATGTGATCAGAGATATGTACGAAGTTCGTTTGATGAAGTGAGGTTAATAGTTAAGTACCCATCTCGTAACGGATGGGTAATTGAAAATGAGTGAGAAATTCCATAACTAGGGATTTTAATCCTTGAAAAGTACCACGTTGAATTTCAATGTACCATTTTGTTGCAGAACCCATGAGTGTGCACTGGAAAAGACACAAACGTATAGAATCATCCATCAATGAGTTTGATTAACACCATATATGGAATGTCATAACATGGTTGTTCGGGTCTTCCCTAGGTTTACCATCAAATTTGGGGATGTCAGAAGGTAATTTAGCAGGAATCACCAGCCAGAAAGGAAAATGTAATATGGGATCATTTGTAAACCGAGACAAATTTGGTAGATCAAGTGTAGTGAGAAATGGTAATTGTCGGTTAACTTGAGGGCGATACTGATGCAACATAGGGACACCAGTGGAACCATAAACTAGTTGAGGTGGATAATTTTATCTAGTAGGCCCTCCCATATATGGTTTTTGTTGTCCGGTATAGGAAGGATTTGATTGTTGTTGAGGAATGTTCATGAGTGGAGGGAAACTTGGTTGATTTTTAGGAGTATAAGTCGGTTGATTAGGTTGAGGGGGACAAATAGTTTTTCCTTGAGGAGGGTAAACATTTTTTCCCTGTGGAGGGTAAACATTCGACCCTTGGGGAGGATAATTGTTTTGTCCTTGAGGACCCCAGGTGGGATTTCGGACACCTGGATAAGGTTGTCCGAAATGTAATCTGGAAGGAACAAGATTTGGTACTCCTCCTTGTGGGTTATGGTATTATTTCCCCCCTTGGTAAGGTTTATTAAACGTACCTCCTTGAGGTACTCCCTAGGGTTGTGAATGGTTTTTGACAATGTTATTGGATAAATTGGTGAATGCAGACATAAACTAATCTCCCCATATCCACCTAGATCTATAACAAAACAAGACAGGACATGATGCTTTCCCTAGGTTGCTACCATTGAATTTATCACCAAAGAAGGATTGTATGACATACCTTTATATATCACTTCCTTATATCTATGGTGTCCCCGCTTCGCTCCGGTGCTCTTGTGAAATCAGAGCTTTAATGACACAAACCAACCAAAGTGAAAGCAATAATTGTAGATTCAATGGAGACCTAGACATGTGATCAAGGATTCATGTAATAAAATGCTAATGATCTTATGGGAAAGAGACATGCCACTGTATCATATTAAGTAAAAGTGGAAGATACAACCAGATTGCCTTGATGTCACAAGTTCCCCTTCGGTGGCCCTTTTTTCCAACACACATATACACTTGCTCTAAATTTGCATGAAGATAATCCACAAGGCTTGATGGACAAATGGAGGCCTCAAGAAACAATTGTATTAGGATTCTTCACACAATCTTCATCCTATTCTTTTCTCAATCTTTCTTGACCTTGCTTATCCTTTTCCATGAGAAATCCATTATTATATAGGAGAAGATGAAGTAGTTACTAGGATGAGGATGATCCCACCAAATCCGAAAAGCCACTAAGATCACAACCATACGGATGCCACCTCACATTCTAGAATATTCTCCTTATAGAAGCTTTGTGAAACTTCTTCATTTTCTTATCTTCAAGCATCGTCGCACCCTGCCTATATAGAAGCATGTGGAAATCCTGTAGGCCAGGCATAGAGCAGCATGCAGAAATCAAGGATTTTCTCACTATGTACCACTGTCAACCTACGACATCATTCTAAAAATGTGCCTTGTAGGGTAAGAACTTAGCCATTTTCCTCATGTGAAATATGTTTTTGGAAGCCTGAACACATGCCTATGGGGTCACATTAGAGTGACCAAAATAATGTGTAACAAACAAAAGGGGGTTTTCCCCCTACCATAGGTTGTGTGACAAATCGGGTTTGACCAATAAAAGGGGGTTTCCCCCCTACATGTATATGCAAGGGTGGTTTTCCCCCAAGAGGGAAAGGTCCACTAGATAATGGTTTTCCCCCACTCGAGATTTGTCCCGCAGTTTATTGTGTGTGTATGGAAAGGGTATGCAGTCTTTGATGTAAATGTGTTCCAATAGGATTCTGTGGAACATAGGGAGTTGTAGTGTGAAAAGGTGTAGTGGTGGGAGTAATGGTCAAAGTACCTTATGCATGATTAGGTGTTACAACTCCACGATTAAGTTGGATTTGTGTTGACATAGAAGTAGGATCGATTACTTGTTTAATGGGACGATCAATAGTCTGACTGGACGGTCCTGCCTCAACAGCAACAGAGTCAGGAGGCTCATGAGGATCAAGAGGTGGTCTACTAAAGTTAAAATGTTCATAAATATCACATCCCGATGGAGTCCTCCACATGGAATGAACAGGTATCTATTGTGGATTTTCCATGCTAGCAGATTGGACAAGAGTTATATACTAATCTGAACCTGGGGTGATTAGTTTCTAATAATTGGTTGAATTTGAAGTGAATGAAAACCCCTTTAGTTTCCTTATGTGTTATATGTCATGCTTGTATTTAATATTCTATGTGCGGAAATTTCATGGAAAAGAAACATAAGAAAACAATACACATAATGGATATGACACTTCCCTCGATAACAGAGTTCACTCGATGCAAGGATGATTTTAAGGATGGAAATTTATTTTAAAATGTAGAAACCTTGCCGAATCTTACTAATCCTTCATATGCCAACTATAAATGTTTGGCGATATTTTTGTAAAAATATTCAAATTTCTAAGGATTTTGTATATTTTTTATAAATTTTTGGCAATTTTTAAGGTAAAATAATTTTATCCTATAGAATTTGGGCGAATCATTTTTAAAATAGCGAATCTAGTTTTTGGAAAAACCATGGAAAATTAGTCCATGAGCGAAATTTAGCCCCTAAAATCATCCATGACCTGATGCGGGCTACATCTCTGGGTCATGCTCCAAAGCTTCATTGTTTTATTCTCCTCGTTGTAATGATGTCTCACCTTTACAAGTTGTAAGGCCAAAGTCCCTTTTCGATGATGGCAACAACAGATCGGAATGTGATCAGGAATGTATACAGCTTCACAAGTTCTCATGCTCATGAGGCATCCATGATGTTGACATGGACATCATTCCCACATACTCAATACATAAAAGAGGAAGAATAAAATATGATCCCCATCACCATGGAGTCATAGAGTGCCTTAGATATGCTACTCAGATCCAAGCATATATGAAGCCCATATGAAGATCCTGAAACTACGAGATTTAGAACTACTTCATTGGCCACTTATCATGCAAGTGCCACAATTTCTCTGTCACATCTAACCGATTGGTTTTATGTGGAAGAAGAGAAGAAAAGAAGAGATAGAAGGAATAGTTTGATGTTGTTACCTTGTTGCAGCCCCTCCATGCTCGTTTAGACCTGTAACATGCATGCTATGCTGCAACATTTAATGACAAAACAACATAATGAAAAACATGCTTACATTGGCTTCTCCAGAACTTAGCTTTCTGATCTAAAGCACCACTTCAAAAATATACATCGCCATCGCCATTGGATTTGCGCCGTCGAATTACCTAAAAATGGTTGTCAAATCATCTCCATCGGACACTGTCACCTTCATTCCCTTTCTGGACCTTCTACCTCAATCTACGTGCAATTCTAGGAAATGAACGCACTATCTGCATTGGAATTTGTACCACTGTACAGCCTGGGCATGCTTCCCTGTGCACTGGTAGAGTTCAACACTTAAATAAAAAAGAGGGTGGAATTACCCATAACTTGTTTAGACGAATTGGTTGGCGGAGGTTAAGTTAAGGCGCTAGTTTAGACTCTAGAGGAGGTCATGGGGTCAAATTCGTTGGCCTCCTTTTTTGGAATGCTTCCCAAATATATGCTAAGTTTGGTGAATCCCTGCTAGATTTGGCGGATCCAGGAGATTTGGCAGAACACCGCCAGATTTGGAAAAAATTAATTCAAACTAAGTTTTCAAAAATTTTGGCTTGCACCCTCACTAGGCATTTGTCAATTGCAATGTGGCAGCCTATGATTTGGACACATGGAAGCCACCCATTAACCCTACTGATTTTTCCTGCCACGTCACCTATTGACTTCACCTGTACGGACTTCCATGTCATCTACTGACTTTACCTGCCACCTCAACTACCACATCATCTGTACGGACTACCACGTCATTTGTATGGACTGCCACTTCAACTACAATGTCATCTGTACATATTTCCACGTCAGTTGCCACATCACTTTATGGATTGTATGGACTGCATGTGGCATGATATTATTATTCCATGGATCGGCCCAAAAACTCCAAAATAGGGTGACACATGGCAACCTCTCGTGTTGCCACATCATCATGTTGACGTCAGCATGCCCTGTGTCGCCTTCCTACTTCTTCCATGTGTGTTATACGGATGTTGACGTCATCTGTATGGATGCTGACATTAGCAGTACGGATGCTAACTCATCCCCTGTTGACTGGGCTAGGTTGACCAAACTTTGACCGCGAATATATTGCAATCTGTAACTTCGTTTGATGAGTTTTTTGTGTCATTAGAAATATTGTGACGTGCTCTTCACTATCATGCCATTTTCACTAAGTTTTAGAAGAAAAAAAAATTCCCTTTCTCTATTTGTTGAGGCCATTATGATCCTCTTGGGACACTTCTGAAAATTTTGTGATGTTCCCTAGATCCATCTGGATCATGCCTCCCAACTGAAAGGACTTTTGGTCCCTAAAAATATTTACATTACAATTTTTCATGTCCATCGGACTTACAATAAGAAACCCATACCCAAACTACCTAACAAGGCCTAACAATATCAACATGTGCCAAAAAAGGAGTGATATTAACAATTATCACTTTTACGTAATACCATTCCATGGGGTCTGAAACACAACATGTGATTTACAAATATGGCCACTCTCGAATAACTCAAGAATTTTCCCCATTCATTCATTCATAATGTCGAACATGTCCTATTTAACGAGATGTCCTTTATCTAGTAGTTGGTTTCCTTCTGGTGGCAGATTTCCCTACAACACTGCATGATTGTTTGTTTCCCTCAGAGGTGTCTTCCTGCTCTTCTTGTTCCTCTTTGGGCATAGATCTAGATGTAAGGCCCAACAAGTGGCCTCATGATGCCCATCTATGCTACAATGGTTGTAGTATCCTTTCTCCTTCAGAGGTGCATTTCCCCTGCTCTTTTCCGTGTGTGGAAATAAATATTTCATCCTCATCCTTCTCCTGGTTACCATAACCTTCTTGCACAAGGATTTTCTCTTCCAACACTGGGACAATGCATGGTTATTCAATCCAAAAAAAATTCATGGTATTTGATGCCACAAGCTTTGTTTCATATGATTAACATGCTTATAATCAAATGGAATTTTAGAGTTTCTAGATTTCTTATACCTCGGTGAGTTTCTTCTGGAGTCAGACTGGCAATAAGAGTTGGTATCAACTCTGCCATTATGATGCTCATCTCTCCTTGGAGATGTCTCTAATCCTCGATCATGAGAAGTTGTGCTCTTGACCTGCATTGAATCAATTTCATCTCTTGGTGAACTGTTGACTTCTGAAATCTCACTAACTATCCTGGGGTCTTCTTCTTGAATGGTTTTGGATATTTATCCAACATCCTTTGGGACATAACCTATCCCATCATATTGAGGCCAAACCACTGCCTCTATGGGATCCACAATACCTTGGCCAATTGTTCCAAGGCCTCCTCCTCCGTATCCCATTTTTCTCATCAACTTTAAGTCGATGCAAGAAGCATGTTGTTCAAGGATTTCAAAAGAGTCATCAACATTAATCAATAAAGGAACTAAACATGGTTTATTTATCTCCACCTCAGACTCAGACTCTTCGTCTACTTCTTGAGATGTGTCCATTTTTTCCTAGTGAGAAGGATCACTGGAAGATGCTTCTAGGAATTCTCCTTGGTTTCTGGATGCATGTAGGTCATATTCATTTGCTCGGAAACATGTGCATGAATTTTCACTATCATGCTTACACCCATAATTGGTGAATTTTCTATGGTCACAATATGGTCTTATCACTGTCTCATTTGTAGATCCCTCCCCTATCTGCATCTTCATGGCTTGCAACTGCTCTTGCAACCTTTGGTTATCTTGTTCTACAACATGCAACAAAATCTTCAATCCAACATTCTCTCCTTGAATCATTTGGTTGATCTCTTGAAGCTCATCAAACCACAATTGTTTTGGTGACCTTGACATCCTTAGCTTCAATACATGCAATCGGTATCAAGCCTGCTCTGATACCACATGACCTGAAACCGGGGTGATTAGTTTTCAATAATTGGTTGATTTTGTCACTCCTTCAAAGGGTCAACATTAGATCGTTTTACTTGAGCGATTTGCAATTAAAGGTAAAGTTGAAGTCTTATAAGCTTGAATTCGAAGTGAATGAAAACCCATTTAGTTTCCTTATGTATTATATGTCATGCTTGCATTTAATATTCTATGTGCGGAAATTTCATGGAAAACCAACATAAGAACACAATACACATAATGGATATGAAACCTCCCTTGAAAACGGATTTCACCCGATGTGGGCTACGTCTTCGGGTCATGCTCCAAAGATTTACCATTTTATTCTCCTCGTTGTAATGATGTCTCTCCTTTACAAGTTGTAAGGCCAAAGTCCCTTTTTGTTGATGGCAACAAGAGATTGGAATGTGATCAGAAATGTATATAGCTTCACAAGTTCTCATTCTCATGAGGCATCCATGATGCTGACATGGAAATTATTCCCACATACTCAATACATAAAAGAGAAAGAATAAAATATGATCCTCATCACCATGGAGTCATAAAGTGCCTTAGATCTACTGCTCAGATCCAAGCATATATGAAGCCCATACAAAGATCTTGAAACTACGAGATTTAGAACTGCTTCATTGGCCACTTATCATGCAAGTGCCACAATTTATCCATCACATGTAATTGATTGGTTTTATGTGGAAGAAGAGAAGAAAAGAAGAGATAGAAGGAATAGGTTGATCTTGTTGCCTTGTTGCCTTGTTGCAGCCCCTCCATGCTCTTTCAGACCTGTAACACACATGTTATGTTGCAACATTTAATGACAAAACAACATAATGAAAAGCATGCTTACGTTGGATTCTCCAGAACTTAGCTTGCTGATCTGAAGCTTTGCTACAAAAATAGACCTCGACATTGGATTTGCATCGCTGAATTACATAGAAACGACTGTCAAATCGTATAGATTGGACATTGTCACCTTCAGGCCATTTCTGGACCTCTTGCCTTGATCTGCATGCAATTATGGGAAATTAATGCACTGCCTGCATTGGAATCCATCCCACTATATGGCCTAGGCACGCTCCCCCATGCACTGGTAGAGATCAACACTTAAATATAAAAGAGGGTGGAATTACCCATAAACATGTTTAGCTGAATTGGTTGGCCGAGGATAAGTTAAGGTGCTAGTTTAGAGGAGGTCACGGGATCAAATCTGTTGGCATTCTTTTTTGGCATGCTTCCCAATGCTCTGCTAACTTTGGCACATCCCTGCCAGATTTTGCGGATACGCCAGATTTCGCGGAACACCGCCAAATTTGGATGAAATTAATTCAAACTGATTTTTTGAAAATTTTGGCATGTGCCCTCACTGGGAATTTGTTGGCTGCCACATGGAATCTTATGATTGGGCCACATGGAAACCACCCATTGGCCCTACTAACTATGTTTGCCATGTCATTTGTACATACTGCGATGTCAGTTACAGACTGTACCTACCACCTCAGCTACCACGTCATCTGTACAGACTACCACGTCATTCGTATGGACTGCCACATCAATCGGCACAACACTATACAGACTTCCACGTGGCATGATCTGATTGGTCCACAAATTGGCCGAAAAAAATCAAAATTGGGTGACACGTGGCAACCTCTGGTGCTGCCATGTCATCATTCTAACGTTAGCATGCCACGTTTCACCTTCCTTATTCTTCCATGTCTGTTGTATGGATGTTGACTCATCCCCTGCTGACTAGTCTAGGTTGACCAAACTTTGACCGCGAATCTCTTTCAATCCGTAACTCTGTTTGATGAGCCATTTGCATTGTTAGAAATCTTGCAATGCGCTCTTCACGATCATGCCATTTTCACTGAGTTTTGGGAACTTTGAATTTTTTTCCTTTCTCTGTCTGTTGAGGCCATTGTGAGCCTCCTGGGACACTTCTGAAACTTTCATGATGTTACCTAGATCCATCTGAATCATATACTCAGCATAATCATGTTGTGTGTCTTCCATGTTTGTTTCAGTATATAGCCTCGATAGCAGAAGTTGAACTTCTTCTTCTATTATGTTATCAAACGAGTCTAATCAAACAAGAAGTGGTTCGAGAGGAGCTTCTGACACAGGGGTAGTATGAGGAATGGAGTTCTCAACCATGACCAAGGCGCTTTCAATATTTTCTAACAAAGGAGTAGCATCACTCCCAACGTCGGAACAATTTTCTACCTCTTCACGGTAAATGTCTTCAGGTGAATTAGGAGGTAAGGGTTCGTAGCCTTCCTAAGGAAACCCTTGCATCCTATGTGATCTATGAAGACCTTTATCGTCTACGGTCTCAATCTTGAAAAATTATCAAATAAACCAACAACACACGCTAAAAAATCTAGAAGAACCAACAAGAAAACAAAATCTTCCCTCAATGACCATACTAATTGGTGATGAAATCCAACATCACATGATCAAATTGAGAAGGGGCTAGGATATGGGTGGGTGGAACAGTTGTGTTGGAGACCTTATTAGCGGACTTACACCTTGGTGCAAGCTTCCACACAACAATCGTGGATTTACCCTCCAAGGAGATCAAGTGAGTTTGACCAACGTTTGTTCCAAGTACATCAAATATTTCCATTCACTGTCACCTTATGTGAGGACCCTAAATACCATGGCCACTAATGAGACCAACTCACTGTCACCCTATGGGTGGGTACAGTCGATAGTCCATTTCAAACGTATGGGCAGGATAACAAGTTTGAAATCCTTTGAGATAACTGAGGACAAGTGGACCAGTAGAACTCCAGAGGACCCCAAACAGATTCGAAATTCATGAAGCACCGAGACCAAATGAAGACGGTTGGACCTCAAGAATATCCCCCAATATACGATCTTACTACTATGAACGGTTAAACCTTGGAGGGATAATATTCATGTCTCTCTCGAACGTAACCTCGTGCATAACCCTTGTGTGAGAGGGGGATCCCAACTATGCTTATACGTAAATTGGATTTTCTCTCCCTATCGCAAGATGATAAGTTTTTTTTGAATTCTTTGGAGAGTTGTACTCACAGCCTAATACAAAGCGTTAATCCTAGTCTAATGTTGGTGGAAGAATCTAAAAAGAAAATGTTTCTAGATTGATTTTAATTAGCGTTGATTCTAGTGCTTGTTCTTTACTCAGAGGTGAATGAGAGTGAAACTGATGATGTTATGACTCAAATCCCAAAGAAGAAAAAGAAAAAATGATAAGAAAACATTTATTTCAATGAACCTCTATTTATAGGAAGGAGAAGATTTTTCTTTCACTATCAAACACAAAAATGCATAAATTCCATGCAATTGTTTTCAACAAGAATCCAATCCAATGCTAAACTATTCAGAAATTGTTTCTAATATCCAAAAACCAATCATGAAAAGGTATATTTTTGTTTGAATATGAATATGAATTGATTTAACTTAATGCTTCTTATGCCAAATGGGTTTCACTATTGCAGTTTTAGACAATTGGAAGCAAGCATCATAAAAACAAAAAGAACACTCTCACATCAATCAAATAAGAAGTAAAAACAAATCCAAACTTTTCAAAAAGAAAGCCAAAATCACAAAACTTACTTACGAAATTTGCTTGGAAAAATACAAATATCAAAGACCAATTAGAACACTACAAAGATCTCTGAGTTTCCTTGTAATAACCTTCAAACGATCAAATGAAAGAGAAAGTATCAAAAACAAACTCAAAATATTGAAGAGAAAGAGTGTTTTTAAAACAAGGAATTTTTTTTAAAGAAATCCAAACAAAGGTAAAAAAATATTAAAAATAAATAGGTTTCAGGCTTGATAGAAGACACAAGATGACATAACAAGTCCTAAGTAGAAGAAGAAACCAAAAATTTATACCTAGCACAAGTATCCAACAATTTTTCAAAAAAGGAGAAAAATTAGCGCTCTGGTCTTATCATCACCAGAGCGCTAAATCGCTCCCTAAAGCACTGTAGGGGAGAGTCGATACTGAAATCACTTTGGATGTAAAGGAAAAAGGGCATGAATTTCTGAGAATGAAAAAGAATCAACCCAAAAAATAAAAACTCAGGCAGGCTTGATCATCAATCTGTGTGATATGAGTTTAGGACTGACAACAAATGTATAAAAGAGAAAAATACAACGACCAGGATCTAAAGACGAGCAAAAGCTAAGACAAAACCAAGGAAAGAAACTGAAACTGAAATCTTCGATCCCCAGTGGAGTCGCCAATTTTTGTTGTAGGAAAATTCCCCTGTGGACAGGTGAATGACCTCTTGGATCCTAGACCCCTATGACTAAGACAAAAAAATGCTAACATTGGACACTGACATTCCTTTAAATGTAGCTAAACTAGTCAAAATCAAAAGAGGAAGAAAAGTGGATGTACCTTTTATGAATCTTGTCCTTTCTCGGTCCAGGTTGAACATGATATTCATTCCATTTAATGAGTTATGCAATTCAATAGACAACAAAGACAATGAATGCTTCCTATTCTACCAAGATTAGTTTAAACTAGATTTATCAAGAAGAGACAAGCCCATGCAATAATACATAAACTTGAAGGAAACAAGCCAAGCATATATTAATGAGAACATAACAAGGTAATTAGAATATGTAGATGTAGATGTAGTAGCCTCACCAATTCATCCTTGTCCAACCCCTTTCTCGAAAGATCCACAATCAGAATGACAATACTTTTCACTGATATTCTCCTTTTCACCATGAGAATGCCCCCTTTTATAGGCTTTGGGAGGCTCAACCACCTTAGTTATATTTGGAATAAGTTGAGGATATGACTCCATCATTTGTGGTATTTGCCTTAGATACATCCTGAAGATTGGATTCGAGCCAAGCCAACTTGGATCCTTTTTAGATGTCTTCAGAGATAAGGGGGATTTCTCCCCCTAGAATCTCTCAACCAATCGACGCTCCCTTAAAGCTGGCAACAGAGCGCTATAGTGCTCCCTACTAAGTGTACAAGGAGCACTAGCACTCCCTACAAGTGAGAAGGGGAGCATTGATCTCCAAAAATTCATTTAAGATGATAATTTCCCAAGGCAAAATAATTTATAAGCTTTCCAAATGATGTGTTTTCCTTTCCTAACATGTCTTAGAGGGTGTATCAAGTGTTCTTATGGTGTCATCCAAAATGTGACACATCTAGGATAGAAATACAATGTTTATGACACTTGCGACAAAAGTGTAACACTTACGATAATGATAATGGCGCATTATCGAAGTGAGGAATTTTGACATGTAACACTCATTCCACTGAAATTTGGTTTCCTTCTTTAACAATTTCTCCATTGGTGCAGTAATTTGTGCATGCCTCTTTATAAACTTCATGTAATAGCATGTATGTCCCAGTGTTTCTCTTAACTGGCACACTGATTTTGGTATTGGTAAATTTACAATTACTACAATCTTAGGGGGGTCCACTAGTAAACCTTGTTTTCACACTATATGTACCAACAATATCCCAAAAGGTGTACCAAAAATGCATTTTTTGATGTTTAATGATATCTGAAATTGTTTGTATCTTTCCAACATTAGTATTAACACTTTTACATGGTCCTTTAACATACTATATACAGTCCAATTATCCAAATATACTTCTAGAAACTAATGTATGAATTCCTTAAAAGAAGCGATGACTACCCTTGAAAATATATCTGGTGCATTCTTCATCCCAAATGGCATGACTGTATATTGGTAGGATCCCCATTATATACAAAAAGTAGTCTTATACCTATCCTCTGGAGCTATTTTAATCTGATGGTAACATGAGAATACATTTATGAATGAATATGTTTCATGGCCTCCCACATTCTCTAAAACCTCATCTGTAAAAGGGGTAGGGAAAGGGTTTTGCAAACAAGCACCATTGAGTTTCATTAGATCTACACAAATCCKTATCCCCCCTTTCTTATTTTCTTAGACTACCATGGGACTGATCCATTCAAGTTCCTCTACTAGTTATATAATTTCAACTTCCAACATTCATTCAATTTATGCTTATACACTGGATCCAGTCTGTAAGTTCACTGTCTAATAGGTCTAGCCTCAGCATTAAGGGGTATCTTCATCTCACCTAGCTCCCCTGTTATGCCTTTCATCTATGTAAAGGTCATTAGGAACATGTCACTATATTCGTGCAGTGACTTTGTTATTCTTTCTACTATATGATCATCCCAATAGTCTCCAATACTTTCCATTTTAGGATTTTCATTCATCCCAATGTTGACTTTATTAACTTTGATTGGTGAAACAAATACTTCTGACTCCAGAGATGGACCTTCCACCTCTCTTTCTCCCTCAATATTTTCAATATGAATGTTGTGTGGATCATCTTCATTCAATGCATCCTCTTCAACATGATAGCATGAGAGTAACTTGTTGACTGTCTATATGTTCTGTTGATATTCTATCATGATTTCAACTTCTGGTTCATGAAAAAATATTACTCCTTGTATCAGCTTCAACATTGAATCAATGTTGGGATTCTCATGTTCAAATGATAAGGTTACTACAAAAATTTGTTGTAATCCTATCCATTTTGTAGTGCCTCTGCGCATCTCCTGATTTATGTATTAGTCCCCTAGGATCCCTTCCAATGTATGGATAAAGTGATGAGTTCATTCCTATGATGGTGTCATCCTCCACTGTGTCCTACAATTCTCCAAGTGTTCCACTAGTGTTCCTTGTCCATCATAACTCTTCATTTTATTTCTCCCCTATTCTACACCAAATCTAATGCACAGTAGTCGTTTACATTGATACCAGTCCTGAATTGTTTCTTTGTGCACACCCCACCATCTTATAGGTGTTACCTTGAGTGAAATATCGAGGGCTAAGAGACTCTGATTTTATAACACTTCCTCTTCATATATTGTAAATAATTTCTCAAAGTCACTTATCCCATGAAAAATGTGAGGTTCTCTTATCTCTGTACCAACCTATCTTAATGTGCGGTCTATTCTTGTGCACCTCCTTGTGTAAAATTCATGTAATCATTGTTTCCAATTCTCCAAACCAGTTTCTGATTCATAAGCACATGATGTAGTGCTTCTACAACTGAGTACCCCATCTACAGTTGGGTTAACAAATCCTCTTCTCACACAATGGTTCTGTACAACTGGTTTATTTCTTCCAGATCCAAACAAGTGGCCTCTACAAACCTTTCTCCTTATGAAGGATCCAATGGTGAAATCACTCTATATTCACCTGATTCAAAAGTCATTTTTCTTATCTTCAGGTTGATTATAGCCTAGTTATAAAATTCCAAATCCAATCCAAGTAATGTTGGGTAAGGTGTTGTGCCATCTACTATCTCTATCACTTCAAAATATTCCATAGTTCACACCCCATCCAAATCTACTGACAGACCTTTAATCCTTCCAATAGGTCACACTCTGTGTTTATTTTCTAGTTTCAACTGGACAAGTGAATAGCTTAGGATGTTTTCCCCAATACATTGCCACGTCTTCTTAGGTAATACATTTACTTCAGAGCCTAAATCCAATTTAACATCTCCCATGTTGAAATCCCAAATGTTGGCATTCGGTTTGAATTTTCTTCTTGTCCTTCTTCGTGTATGGATATGATTGACTATTTTCTTCTCTAACTTCCCTTCTACCTCTATGTTACATATTTCTAACATATTTTTTAAGACCTTAATGGATGATGGATCATTCAATAACTTAACACAGGATTGCAGAAAAGTCTTTATGGTACTTACTTGATCTAGAGGTTGTTCTTTATTGGTATGGTCCATTGAGAATGGAATCTCGTATATTGGTGGGTTCTTAGTTTACTGCACAACTGATGTAGATGCAACACTCTACTTGAGAAAATATTGTCTGGCCTCCTTAGATGTTTCCTTTTCTTTTCGTGCATCAAATTGATTTTGTGGCTCAATGTTCTTCTTAACCCATTAGTGTTGAGATGGATCTTATGTTTCTACATTCTGGTTGTTCTGGTTCCTTTTTTCCTAGAGCTTTTCCAAGAGTGTTTGGTACTCTTCTGTGTCATGGTCTATTGCATAACAACACATACATGTCTTTGGTGGAAGTGGACAATCCCTTGCATAATGTCCTGGTTGTTGGTAGTTGTGGCACACTATTGTTCCTTTGCCTCATTCAAATCCTCCTCTACCTCATCCTCTACCTTTGTATCCACCTTGATCTCCTTGTTCCGCATTGTACTGGGGTACTTGGTTATATTGCACAAGGTTATACTATGGTTGTGCATTATTATACTACGGCTACACATTATTGTATTGTTGTTGTACATTTTTGTATGGTGGTGGTACTTAGCTGAACTGAGGTGCACCTTGTCCTATCATCATTTCTTCTTGCACCCTATATCTAAAGTTTTTTCTCTCATTAGCTCCATCGTAATGCCCAACAAATCTCCCATTGGCATTGGAAAATGATATGGATCATGCCCAACAAATCATGCACCATGGTTCTCCTATTGGCAAGGTGTTCTGTAATCTTGTTTCCATATCTGCACAAAAGTTGGACATTCGTTCTTATGGTGTCCTTATGTCCTACATAGGGTACACCAAACAAATTATCTTTTCTCTTTTCCCTTATTCTGATTAAGTTGAAATGTTAGATTCTTCATATTCTCCTTCAACTCCTCTATTGTTGGATCTATCTTCTGATATTGGTTCTCTTCCAGGTGTAAGGCTTCCTGCAGAGTCTCTTCCTAAGTTTGGAATTCATGTTGTCTTAATGGGTGTTTCAAGTGTGGTAACAGTGAGTTCACAAATAAGTGCCTATGTTGCATGTCAGTAATTGCATATTTCAACTTTCCTTTCAGATGTTTGAACCTCTGTTCAATCTCCCAAATAAACTCACCTGGGTTTTCCCTAATTTCAATCATTTCATTTACAATATATTAATTATTCTAAACTAGGCTTCTAAAATTCATTTGCAATAATGGTTTTTCATGTTTGGAGATAGTCTTTGGAGGGTATCACGTGGATTTGTTACATGTTTGAGATAGTCTTTGGTACTCCCTGTGGACTGTTTACATCTAGGCTCATGTACCAATCTAGCGCACGGTCTCTTAGTGTGATATCTATCTGTGCAATATTTGTATCCTCATCTATAATCTTCTTTGCTTCCCAGATATTCTCATAGATGAATAATTGTTTTTCGGGATCCTTTGATGCCTCTCCCCAAAATTCTGGTAATTTGATCATGGGATCATGTCCTTCCATTTTGAATTGTGTTGAACTATTGCCTCCATGGAGTGTAGACAATTGACTGTTAATTCCTGAACTGGCTCCCCCAGTTGATTCTTTGTGATTGGATCCCTATCATGTTTCTTTTCTTCTAGTAAAATTCAGTTGTCTAAACACTTGGTTTTTTTTTTCTAGTGTATTAGTCACACATGGGGTTATATGTTCCACACTGACAATGATCTGGATTGGAGTTATACCTTTCTGACACTATACCTCATGTTTTCCTTTCATATGTTGTGTGTATTATTTCCTTAATCTACTCCACAACCCGAAGATCATCTACCTCTTCTTCATCGCTTTCCAAGCCCTCTTTGTCGACTCTGGCTCTATTCTTGTTATTCATGTTATATTGGTAGGGTACTCTACTATGTGTCTTTCCATATTTTTCCATTATATTCTTTATCTGGTCTTCTTCCATCATGATTGGGTCCATGGAATCCTTCTTCTTTCCCTTATCTGTCTCCTCTTCTATATATCAACCTCTTGTTAGTTCTTCCCCCCTTACCCCATGCACGCAGGGAAGTTTAGTTGTTTGATTCAATGGTAATCACACCATTATCATACAGTAAAATATTGGTTGAAGTATACAATGATATTATGTACCTACCTCTGGGTCCCTTTAGAAAATATTACTATGTTGTGGTGTAGGACTTCTCAATATCTACTGCAAATTTGGTGATAAACCCTAGAACAATATTGTCTAACCATAAATCTACTACACGCGTAAATTTGGTATTAACTTGTTGTAACTACGTAATTTCCATAGGATTCCACTCCATCTATATGATTCTATTTGTAAGGTGATTTTCCTTTAATCTCAATAACCACTTCTACAACAAATGCGGGAAATCACGAAAAAAAAACCCATGCAAGTCACTAAACGTGTATTTGTCGAGATATTTGCGCAGTGTTAACTTAGGGTTTTTTTTGTCCTTCTGAGAAAACTCAAGTTCCTTTGTTTCCAACCATATTTCAATCTCTTCCTTCGTTGGATTCCAAGGCCTAGACATTCCCTTCTATACTTTCATTATCCATGTCTTTCTTCCACATCTCTCGTCCACTCAATCTCGTGCAGTTCTAGTTGGCAACAGAACCATTTATTGTTTGTTATTTTAAATTCTTCTTTGGCTGACCTAGGTTCAGATCTCAACAGGTTTCCAACAAAACACTCAAAAAATATCAGCCCTCTTGGTAAAGAAGAAGGAAACACTGTGCATAGGGTGCACAACGCAGTCTCACTCGAGATAGATTTTATGAGTGACTGTAATACTCAGGTGTTTGCAATCTAGGAATGAGTGGAAATCTAGGGTTGTGTTATTTCCTCCTTATATGTTATCTTTGTTAATCATTCAATTACTTCCCTGATTTATTCATCTTTTAACCTATGCATGCATGTTGTTATATCTACTTGAACCATTCATTCCCAAGCTAAGGACCAATAGAAAGTAAACATTCATTAACAATTATTGATAACACAAGGTTTACTGTTGTTCACCCCCCCACGGATACGTCCATAAAGATATGGCTTCTCTACTCTTTTATTTATTCTTCTGCAAAATCTTACTCTACACGCATTACATATTCAGAAATCTGATCAAGATGAGGGTAAGAACCCTCTGTGAGGTAGAATATATCACATCAAGCTCCTCAGCCTGTGACCTAACCCTAAAAAACTAGCTTATTCGACTCTTCTACAAACTTATTAAAATCAACCACCCAAAAATTCATACTAATCAACTCCCTTTGTTATGATGTGATATATCCCTATCTCTCACACACACTTTACCTAGACCTCTTAGGTCCTTATTTATACTATTTTATTGGATTATAGCCATTACAATTCTTATCAAAAAACCTAAACATATCATGGTTAGTTTGGTTTGCCTGTGAGCCACATTTATTTTCCTCCAGCATGCTTATTTTCCTTCGTTTTTTGCCTGCTTCTTTCTTGCCACATGTTTCTTGCGCTAAAAAAATAGGTCTTTCTCAAAACAGATCTTTCTCCAAAAATAGGCCTACACCCATAACAGACTTCCTTCTCAAAATAGGCATGTGCCCAACAGTGGGGGAGGTATGTATTGATCGTAGGCGGTTGATGTTCCTCCTCCATGATTGGAATTATATGCCGGGGCCTAGGGTGGCCATGGAATCATTGTTTGAACCAGATTCACCAATTGTACAAGGATATGTCCCCCAGGTGTTGGAGTAGGAGGGACTGCAAACATGGGGTGGGGTATGGGAGGATCATAATATGGAGTTCCTCCATAGGGTTTGGGATATTAGTTGATTCCAATAGTGGGTATTTGTTGTCCTTAATTATTTAATTGGGTCATGGACCCAATTACCCCATCTACAACATGCGACACTCCTAGATTATCTTGACAAAATGGTAAGTGTTGAGGAGCATCTCGTAAAATCGTGTAAAGGTATCCTAATTAAGATTAGATTATATCATATTATTGGGACTTGGTGATCACTTCATCTTAAGTCTGAGGCATAGTGGTGGCCACATCCTTTGTGATTACCAAGACTAGTGATTTGTGGAACCAATCTAGTCTTTGTTCTGAGGTGGTTTCAACCTTACACGACCTTTGTCTTCTATGCCATTTGTGGATATGGTTTGCGATATGGACAATAGTAGTTTGTTGGAATTCAAAGATAATTTCTAAACCATTATCATGGATGACTTGGATCAGGAAGAATGCCAAGAAGGATTTGGCCAATGATTCGAAGGTCACATGGGACCTTGATTTCTCATCCACGTACCATTTTGTAGATGGATCATTGATATTTATTTGGAATAACCATAGGAAAATGTAATCTCCCATGATTCTATTAGAGGAGCACCATAGGTGAAATTTCATGATGTGATTAACTGGGTCCTCACCTATTTTTCCCTGAAACTTAGGGATGTCTGAAGGTAGCTTCGTGGGCATGTTGGGCCAAGTTTCATTGTGAAAAATGGGGTCATTAATGAGTTTGGTTAAATATGGAAGATTTAATGATGCCAAGTATGGCAAGATGGGAGTTGGCCCAACCATTGTTCATGAAGGTTGAGAACTTGTTCCTTGAGAGGAAGTTTGATCTCTTGTTCGTTGAGAGGAAGGTTGAGCTCATGATCCTTTAGAAGGAGAGCTAGTAGATGGGTTTCTTGGGATTTTTGTGCCAAGAAAGGTAAAACTGAGAAATGTTGACCCCAAAACTTATGCATGCTAAGGTGATCATGGACGTTGAGTTGAAGTGTCAGCAAAATCCAGGATACCTCCTAATATGGGAGGGAGGTTAGGTAAGAATTTAAAACGATGAGGGTTTTGTGGTTCCCCTATGATTCTAGACTAGCTAAAAAGGTGTGCATGAATAGTCATGAGAGAAAACAATGAACACATTCTTTTGTATTTTTCCTACAATAATAATATAACTCATAGGTGCATGCAATTAGCAATGAACACCACACATAAATCAACTGAAAGAAAAATGTTGGCTAGGTAGGTTTTATCCACATGGGGGAATAACAAATAAAATTACATGTTTTATATATACCTAATGTCCTTCCTATCAAAACAACATTGGACCTTCCAATATCACCCAACAATGGGAAATGAACCCATCGGAAGAGGAACTAGTGAAGGTATGGATAGTTAGTTATAATGAAGGGTAAATGGGGCATACCTTGAAAGAATTGATGATATTTCTCAATAGAAAAAAAAAATGAACAAGGTGTGATTGCATCCCACAATCACCATCTGGGTGGAAAAACCTAGTTTTGGTCACTAAGTCACCTCAGTTAAGGGTAGCAGGGGACTCTCGGCATAAAAAATCGGTCACGGGAAAGGTAACCTATCAAGAGATGAGTGGATCAAGGAGGTATGCATGGACCAACTGGACCTTGAAATTCATCCCTTCATGGATATATACCTTACTTATGGCACTGGAACACTTCACTTGGATAATTTTGGATCCCTGGTTTTTCAACGTAAGTTTCAATGTGAAAATATGACGGGGTTTTTTTGGGATGCCTACCCATGAAATCCTACCTTATAGTAAAGAATTATTTTGTTCCCCTCCTGTGGAGGATTTAATGATTTTTTAATGGTTGATTTTTGATGAATTAGAATGAGAGACTAGGGTTGTGGACCACTCTCATTGAATTAATGGTGTGCTTTGAATAATTCCTAAATATATATTGAGTTTTTTTATCATCCTAGATCACTTGTGAGCACAGGGATTAGAGCATACTTTGACCTCAATTATATAATCAAAACTTTTGTTTAGGGTGAGTGTGATCTTTGTTTTATGAGAAGAATGAAAATGAATATAGATTATTATTATTATTAACATAGAGACACAAAAATAACAAATATACAATAACATAGATACAATAAAAATGGTTTATATTCAATAAGAAAATGTGCTAAAACTGTAAAATGCAGCGGAAAACAAGCTTGCAAGAATGGTGGTGGCTTATCTCTGAGAAGAGTTGTGAAGGTTGCGCTCATTCGCAAGAAGATGTTTACAATGAGGCTCTCCAAGAATTTTTACAATAAATAGGAATCCCAAAACCCTAGACATCCAAATACCTAACCTTAGGAGATGAAGTGCCAAAAGTCATATGGGCCCTGTTGGGGTAAGCTAGTACATCAACTTCCCAGGGTCGTAACTTTTGCATACGATCTTCGTTTTAGGTGCATGATAGCCCATTGGAAATTTCTATCCGAGGACTTTACATGTTTTCTTCAGACTCTAATTTAGTCCACAATCTTACTGTGGCGAGCCCTAAAAACATGTTTTAGGGCCTCAAAACGGCCTCGGAAGTTAGGGACCCGAAAACTAGGAAAAAGGTGCCAAAATGGAAAACTTCCAAAATGAGCCAGTCTGAATAGGTGGGAGACCACTGACATCCATATGGATCAATCATCCCCACTTAGGAAGAAATGGTCTCCATTTTGTTGAGTGCCCCCATCAGATGAGGAAATTTATGTTGAATTTGGCCCCAAGTGAGCCATTTGTCTTGGTGTAGGAGTTGCCCTGCCCTGACAACTCGATAAAGTTGGATCCTTTGTTGGTGATTTCCCTTGAACTATGTATCCACAATCTGATTATTGGATTCGTGTTGCATTCAGTCAAGGTTGAGATAAATTGGTGCCAACTATTCTTGTATCTCTAAGGTGTCCAACAATGGTGGGAAGTATGGCCAAAGGAGATCCACATTGAATATTGGGTGCAAGCCAAGGAAAAGAGGAATATTGAGTTTAGAAGAATTTTCACCCACAACCTCGGTGATTGCGTAAGGTCCTTAATGGAGTGGGAGAAGATTCATATGGGGCCCTATAAGGCATTATTTCTACAAGTGAAACCACACTTTGTCTCCCACTTGAAACTTATGAGGCACCTGGTGTTGATCATGGCATTGATTGTACTTGGCAATGGCCATACGTTTGGGTGTGGAAGTAGTGGACTTGGTAATCTTGGTGTCCATTAGTGACCATAGGCTCAACCAGAATGTGTTGAGGAACTAACTATCCTGATCTGAGAGAACAGTTTGTAGGATTCCAAAATGTACCCAGACTCATTCAAAGAAGATCTTGGCAGTGGCCCCTGTTGTGATGCTCTTATTGCAAGTTTCCAAGATCTCCATCTTGGAAAAGAGATCAACAAACACAAAGACACATTCATTTCCCCTCTTGGTGGACAAAAGGCCTGACATTTAGTCCATTAATATGGATTCCCATGGCCTATCAGGAGTAGGCAGGGGGGTGTACAGGCCATGTTTCTTAGTGTTCGGCTTGGAAATAGTGCAAGAAATGCAAGACCTGATATACTTGATGACATTTTGTCAAATTTTCTGTAGCATTGCCACTGTCTTTTTGACACCGAAGTTTCCTACCACCTGATTGTAGTGGGATTCCCAAATAAGCATCGCGTGCTTGCTTGATGGAACATAGAGATGTCCCAGTCGACACAATAGCCCGTCTTGAAGATGGAAATTAGCGACAATTGAGTTTATGCCCAACATTTGGTATGTGGTGGAAAAGTTAGGGTCTGTCTCATAAAGGTTGTGCCATCTGGAGATCTCATGGTTGCAAGATTCTAGCACTGTGGTGAGTGTCGCAACTAGAGGTAAGTTGAGGAAATCAATGACTCAGTTGGTATTTCCTATTTTATACTTGATGTTGACATGGAACTATTGCAAGTATGTTGACCACTTATGATAGCGATCATTCTGTAATTTTCCTTGTATCTTCATGAATTGCAGTGGTTTATGATTAGTGTGGATGATTGTCTCCTTCTTGAGAATGTAATGTCTCCACTAGAGGAAGGCTTACACAATGGAGTACATTTATTTTTCATAAGTAGGGTACTTACGGACATCATCTGATAGTGTCTCACTATTATAGGACATGGGGTGGTTGTGTTGAGTGAGAACTACGCCCACAACATAGTCTAAACCATTTGTCTTGATCTCAAAGGGTTGTTGCAAGTTTATTAATGAAAGTATTAGGGCTGAGCACAAGCACTACTTTAAAACATGGAATTGTTGTTGTTGGGACAAGCCCCACACAAATATTTCCTTACCACTACCCTGGTTACTTGGTTGAGGGCCCGTGCAATATGGGAGAATCCCAACACGAACCTGTGATAGAAATTGGTAAGGCCTAAGAAGCTCTAAAGCTCAGTGAGTGTGGTTGGGGATGGTCAGTCATGGATGACTTGAATATTGGTTGGATCCAAATGCACACCATGATTATCCACTATGTATCATAGGTATTGGACCCTATCCATGTCGAAGGAGCATTTTTCCAAGTTGACATATATATTGTGCTACCGCAAGGTGTGCAAAACCTACTAAATATGTTGCAAGTGTTATGCCTAAGTATTTTTGTAGATGAGGATGTCATATAAATAAACCACTACAAAAGTATTGGTGAAAGGTCGCAGGATATCTTCCATCATCCTCATGAAAATTGTTGTATCATTTTTCAAACCGAAGGGCATGACTAGCCATTCAAAAAGACCTTCTTTTGACTTGAAGGTGGTCTTCCATACATATGTCTATTCTATGGGGACCTAGTGGTAGCAAGAATTCAAATCAATCTTACTGAAGTATTTGGCCCCCTTGATTTGATCAAGGAGATCATCGATTCTGGGAATCAACTATCGGTTCTTGACTATGATTTTATTTAGTGCTTGGTAATCAATGCAGAGTCGCCATGTCCTGTCTTTCTTTTTCACCAACATGATTGGGCTCCCACAAGGTGATGAGCTAGGAAGGATGTGCCCCTTGTGGAGAAATTCTTTGATATGTATCTTGATCTCCTCTTGATCTCCTTTTTCTCTAATAGAGATCGGCGGTAGACTGGCCCATTTGGTAATGGTGTATCGGGGGTCAAATCGATGGGATTCTTGACCTAACAGTCGAGAGGTACCTCGATAGGTGAGGAGAAGATATCTTTGTATTCTACCACGACCTTGTCCACTTTCTTCTGATGTGTGGAGAGGTAGGTTTTGAAGGCCCTGGATGTGGCTACAATATTTCTCTCACTCTAAGAGAGAATCATGAAGAAGACAAACTTCCTGGTATGAGAGATGACCTTCCTGCATTGCTTGGAAGAGATCAAGGAAATAACACTAGGTGGGACTGCCTCGGGTATCCTGTATAATTTCTTGTTCAAAGTAACAATAAAACTTTGAGGCCTAAACTCATATACAGCATGATGTTTCCATAAATAAGGTTGGCCCAAAAGAACATTACAAACTTCAAGAGGAGAAACATCACACAATACCTCATCTTTGAAGGGCTCGATTTCATAAGATAGGCGACATTGTTGTCTGACGCAGAGATCACTTCCTTCATGGAGCCATCCAATGGTGTAGGGTTGCAGGTGTGGCCTTGTCAAAAGGTCTAGCCTCTTTATGACCTCTTCTAATATGAGGTTCTTCTGGCTACCACTATCAACAATAAAGTGCAGCGGGGTTCCTTTTACCCACATCTGTGAATGAAAGAGGTGATCTCCTTCTTATGGCCCATCTGGTTCATCGGGATGGATCATGGTGGTAGCAACAGTGGCATTGGGTTCCACGTCAATGATATATATCCCCCTTTATAGTTTTGAATCAGAGTCATAACTTGCAACCGATTCATAGGATTTCACCTCAGCCACCAATGATTGCTTGGAGCACCAATCAGTAGTGTTATGCCAGGGGCTCTTATGGAAGTTGCACCACTTCCCGATATCTTTCTTTGTCATTCTGGTGTCCTTCTTTTCTTTCGACCTAAACTGGTTGTCCCAAGGTTGTCCGTATTTTCTCTGTCCTTTGTTCTATGGGTTGTGGCTTCCCTTTACTTGATTCTAATGTGAGGGATTCCCAGGCCCAAATTTTTGCATCTTTTGTTTATGATTTTACTCGATTTTGATGACACATTGATAGTCCACTCCCAACAACAAGATGTTCAAAAACTCCATTTCGGCCTAGATGTATCTATGTAGACCACATCAATACTTGAGCACCAGATGTCACTCAGAATATTTGATACCCAACTTGGTGTGCAAGGTATGGAAGATATTTGTGAACTCTGGCACTGCTTGGTCTCTTTCCTATCACGGTGTGGTAAATTTTGTAAACAGTTCATCATAACTTCCGACAGGGTAGTATTGTTCCTTGATAGCATCCCTAAAGGACTCTCAGGTTACCACAACTATAAATAAGGAGGGTTCCTCTGTTTCCTTTTTCTCACAGAAAGTCTCCCACCAATCTTTGACATGGGGGACAACTTTGAGGAGTGAAAATGTAATCTTTTCTTTGTTCAAAAATTTATGGACAGAAAAAAAACCCTTCCAGCAAATTTAACCATTTGTCTACAACATCTACATATATTTGACCTTCAAATATGGGAATATCAAAGTTGATTTGTACCTTGAAGGAGGCGACGCCTCCGTTAGAGGAATATGCATCGCCTATTGGTAGTTTTCGAAGGATTTGTGAAAACTATCCATCATTTTGTTCCTTTGTTGCGTGAGGGCTTCATCGAGCAACATTTTGAAAGGATCTCCTATTTCGTCATATTTATTTTCTCCCTCCATGAGAGGTCACTTGGGTGTGCGAGAGATTGTGTCCTCAAGAGAAACAAGCTTGATACCCAATTATTTGTACCCTAACCTCATTGGAGACATGCATTAAGAACAAAAAGGAGAAGACCTCTCTGATACCACTGATCCATATTTTATGAGCAAAACGAAAATAAATACAAATTATTATTACTCTTAAGAAAGAGACACAAGAATAATAAAGATACAATAACAGAGATACAATAAAATTGGTTTCTATTCAATAAGAAAATGTGTTGAAAATGTAAAATGCAGTGTAAAATAAGATCAAGACCCAATTATTTGTACCTTGACCTCATTGGGGACATGAATTAAGAATGACAAGGAGTAGACTTCTCTGGTACCACTGATCCAGATTTTATGAGAAGAATGAAAATGAATACAAATTATTGTTATTCTTAAGACAGAGACACAAGAATAATAGAGATACAATAACATATATATAGTAAAATTGGTTTCTATTCAATAAGAAAATGTGTTGAAATTTTAAAATGCAGTGGAAAACAAGCTTGCTAGAATGATGGAAGCTTATCTTTGAGAAGAGATGTGATGATTTTTTTCATTCGCAAGAATATGGTTACAATGAGGCTCTCCAAGAATTTTTACAATAAATAGGAATGCCAAAACCCTAGACATCCAAAAACCTAACCCTAGGAGATGAAGCTCCAAAAGTCATGTGGGCCCTGTTGGGGTAAGCTAGTACATAAAATTCCTGGGGTCGTAACTTGTGCATACGATATTTGTTTTAGGCACACGATAACCCGTTGGAAAATTATATATGAGGAATACACATGTTGTCATAAAAATTTGACTATGTATACAATTTGATAGTGGTGATCCCTAAAGATGATGTTTAGGGCCTCAAAACGGCCCCGAAAGTCAAGGACCTGAAAACTAGGAAAAAAATGCCAAAATGCTAAAATGAGCCAATTGGAGTAGGTGGGAGGCCACCGACATCCATCTAGATTAGATTTATTTTTGTGCAAGAGGTGAGATGGTGTAAACAATATTTTAATAAGTTAAAATGTAAGATTGCAAGATGTGGACTTCGTGGGGTAATTTACAAGTCTTGTTTAATTAACTTACTATATGTTTTTAAACACACCTTGTGGAATTCTAAACAAAAAAATTTAGGTTGCTAACTATGTGGACATGTGGATCCTTACCGATCTTTTAACTCCCTAGATTGTTGTTTATTCTACTAAAATTGAAACTATCCTAGATTGCAATTTGGGCATGTATGGACTCGTTACATTTTTTAAGGTTTATTTCATTTATCCAAAGTAAACTATGCAGTGTCTGAAGTGGATTTGGCCTTTCCTAATTATGATTTTTTCAAAATTGGAGATGGAACACCTTTATCTACTCTTTTTTTTATTTCTCAATATCACTCAAGAGAGAGCGAGGGAAAGAGAATAATTAGATTGTCATGATTAGTTCCTAGTCCTAAGTTATTGACAATGGTTGATAAATAAAATTTTAACTACTCTTACTATCCATCCATGTGGCAGACACAAAAATATTAGTGGTTATTTTTAGTTCCTTTATTGTCTAGGTTGGGTAATTAACTATGCAAGAAAGAACTCAAAGTATAATTCTCGTGCTTTATAAAGTGTTAAAAATTGAATCCTAAAGTCTACTTAATGGGAAAAAATTAAAAATCTCTTAAATCAATGAGAAAATAGAGATATATGCAGGTTACAGAGGTATCATTCATTCCAACCATGTAGAGACCAAACATGGTACAGACAACACAAGACAAACACATAAAAATCATGCCAATAGCATGCTTCCACACAATTGTTTCTTTGAAATCCACACTGATACAAAACTAAAATCGGGAAGGAAAATTCAAATGGAATCTTCTTCTCTTGAGGCCTAATTACTCAATTTGAAGGCTTTGGTAGGATGGTTTTTGAACCTACATACACAAACCAGTGAGAAGAAGATTCCTATTGGCTTAAATAGGGAGACTTTTGATCCTTCCCTGGTATGGTCACCAAACTGTTGTGGTAGTTTTGTTACTTGGCTGAGAAGAAAGACAATCACTTAAGTATATTGTTAGTATATCAAGATACCACAATAAAATTTTAGTCAGTTAGTGAACCAACATGCAAAGTAAACAAAAAATAAACACAAACTAAAGGACGCATAAGAAATAACACATAAAACTAGAAATTGAGACAAGTGGAGATGATCACCAATGGAAAGGATTGCATTAGTAACATCATACAGAAATCCAAGGAACTTATGAGACCCCCTATTCCTCCTTTGGAGGGTCCTGATAGCTCCGAATGTAGAACTTCTTCTCCTCTTACAATATGGAATTGGAAATGAAGAATTACAACCAACCTCTCAAGAGGTGAGAATCTTGGCCTTAGTTATGGATGTTGGAATGCTCTTTAAGAATAATGAACTCTCAATATGCAATTCAAAAACATAAAAATACACTTGAACTCATATTTTTGTGCATACCCAAATATTTCTTTTATAGGACTCCTTCAAGCTATTTACCAACTAGTTTACAATGCAAATGGAGATCCTTCATGTAGGTACTTCTCCTAGTCTTCAATTGGTCTCAATGATAATATTAGATATAGATAGTTGGCCTCATATGGTACAACTTAGTTGAAGGTGCATGAGATTCAAACAAGTTCATTAATGTGTCATTTTCACATCAGCATAGGTTTCATTGATGACTGTCATGTGGGCCATACTAATAGAGCATATTTGAATTTGTTGACCCACATTGTTTAGAAAAAATAATGTGCAACTTCATTTGGTATCCCACACTGAAATTCAAGGATCCACTTTCCATAGTTTTTTGGATTTGATGAATGGAACCTATTAATGTTGAAGATATGTTATTTAGTGTGTTGCATTGATGATTTATTCAACCATCACCTGTATTGCTTTGAGAAATTATTTGGTGATAACTACTTCTTCACGGATCTCATCAACAGAGGCCTATAAATGGGAAACTTGATTTGCTAGATAGGTATTGGATTCTTCCATTATGTAGATGTTTGTCTTCAATAAAAACAATTATGTATGAGAAATATTTTTCACTACCTTCTCTAGATCATCATAAGATCTTGGAAAATAGTCTCCATCGTTCATTCTAGGTCAAATAATTTCCTAGATTTCTGATCAAATCGTAACAAAAGGTCAGTTTGAAAGAGGGAAGCATGATCTTCCAATTGGGTATGGGATGTCTCCAATTCATTCTTCAATAGTCAATTCTCATTATGAAATTGTCCAATGAAAACTTGCAAGTTAGTTATTTTTGTACAAATTCGATTATGATATTATTCCAAGGCAATGGCCTTTTTGTCATGATTCTCCTACACTTTTTGAAGAACCAAGTATCCATCTTCATCAATAATTCCCATCATCAATGTAGGGAAATAAATAGGGATTAAAATTTGAAAATGATGGTTTAAAAAAGAAATGGGTGGATGGGAAGTCAACCACAAACAATAAGTCACCAGTTGACTGAAAACGAAGTTGATATTTGGGCATTTTTCCTCTTATAAGAAATCAAACCAAAAAAACAATGTAAAGGATAAGGTATCAGTTGATCTTTGACACTCCAAGATGACATCAATCCATGGATGTCCATCAAATTCATGATTTTTTTGCTCACCGGTCCAGGAACGCAACAAAGGATTCAATCGCAGATAGGTCAAGTAAACAATTTGATAACATACCCACAAGACCTAGGGAATACACACACTCATTTGGTCAATTCGATAGTTTTTGAGTCAAGCAAATGGAATTAAACCCCTATTTGAGATGAAAGAAGAGTCAAAAAGGAAATTCTGATCAGTCACATCACAAGTTGAATTCTTGGTTAGTCAGATACATCTCCTCCATTCGGCAAGCAAAGTCGAGGATTTATTGAATGACACACCAACTGGGTATTTTGTTCGTCGATCCATAGTCGATCACAGTATGATTGAAAAGAATGCACACAATTTGATATTATAGTCAAGTAGATGAAACGAGTCAAAGGAACCCTCCTCCGCCAGTCGGGTCAAGACTCAATTGACGAGCACAAAATTCTCACAAATTTATTCTACATCGATGGTGTATGAAAATAAATAGTTCTTTGCAATCCTACATGGGGGTAAAACTAAATCCATTTGACTTGTATACTAGCTGAGGAATAATTCAAATAGCTCAATAATCATTTTGTGAGAAGGATATAGGTCACATTTTTAAAACCCATAGACAAACTGAGCTTAATAAAAACAACCAACATCTGCAAAAACCTGGATTATGAACTTCAATAAATATCAATCCATAAAGGGGTCCCACTATCTCATTCTCATTTGAGTATTCTCTACAAACCTGCTATCACAATACCATCGAATTTGATACCATGTTGGGATAGGAAAATAATCGTAGAAGAGAACAAAGGATCTGAGAGAAGTGGTCATTTCTAAAGACATTGTTGCATTGAAGCACAAACACACTCCATGAGATCACAAAGAGATATCTCTCGATGATGATAGATTGATCCATAAGGATCGTCTATAAATAGGTTTGGTCATGGACCAAACCAAAAATCATGAGATGAAGTCAGTTGCAACTGTCCATAAAATGTGGATTTGGAATCGAAAGTGGACATGGTCAACCATTAGTTTAGTCAGCGATTGAACCAAAATATTTTTTCAACTCCATTAATATTACAAGGTGATATTTACAAAGAACCCAATGTTTCAACACTTCTCACTCACCCTATTATTGAAAGTCATCCTCTATTTCTTCACATTCTAACTCTCCCCATTCTCACATTAATAATTTTTCCCTTACCTCAATCACTTCTAACATTATTAACATTAGTCCTAGTTATTATCATACCATTGTAGATACATGTTAACTTCAAATATATTTAGCATTGAGAAGGATATGAAATAAACTAAGGCATTAAATTGGTTCTTATATATTGAAACTTAACATGGATCTACACTAGTTTTTATTTTTAATTTTTACATATTATTTTTTCATTATTATGGTCAATTTCTTCTTCATTTTTCATCTTTACGTTACAAAAATCAACTTTAATTCATTTTAATTTATTAGTGTTACATCACATTACAAATCTCATCCATACTAGGTTGTAGACTGCAACTTTCTTCTCTTGATTCAATTAATCTTCCCTCTCCTTTAATAAAAATTAATACTCCCAATTTGAAACTTGCTCTCAACCCTAATCCTATTTCCAACCTTAACCATGTAAGCAACCTAACAACATTTATGCTCAATGTTCCCCTCCTCAATTGTATATCTTGCTGAATTTTACCTAGATGATGGGGGTCTAAACTTTGCAATTAGATCACAACACCTAGCTTATGAGGGCATTCTTTGTCAAGTTGATTTTTTCATTTAGGATATTCCCACCCATGAAGTGGAATAAATATTATAAAAAAAATTCTTTCATTCTTGGGTTCACCAAACCTTGCAAACCCAATCTTTCCAAAAACAAATTTAACACTCTCAAATGCCTCAATAATAACCCAAGCTTAGTTATACACAAAATTGATCAAGGAAATGCCACCATAATAATGAACATGAAAGTTTGTGATTATAAGATGCATTAACTAATAAACTCAAAATCCTACCATGAAATTAATCGTAGTGTTAGTGATCACATCACTAAAAACGTCACTAAGGTTCAAGTATCTCTAGTGGCATGTTGTGCATGTGTTCATTCTTGTGTTTGTGCCAATACTTTCAATATTGGTTGGAGCCAAGTGTTATTCCTATGCCACTTTTGAATACCATATTCCCCTAATCATAACCTCTTAGTAGAAGGGCGAGGTTTTTTATATTGTGATTCATATCTATTTGATTTAGTGTCTCAGTTTGGGTGTTACTTATTAGTTTTAATTAAAGTAATATAATAAAAGAATAGGAGTACAAAAATACCCCATGTCATTCAATTAAGTTTTAAACCTGTGAAGTAAAACAATGCATATAGATTCTTAAGAAAAACAGAATTTAATCAATGGCTCATTCACATAGTACACAAAGATTTATACCGGAAACCCTCAACCGAGAAAACCTTTCTTATATTCATTATATCGAATTTCACCATTCACTATACAATATATATACAATGTTTTTAGGTATTCCGTAGATACCAAAACACTAATCCCTTAATCCGAGATTAATTTACAAAACCGCTAAAAATAGCAAAAACCACCCAAAAACAAATTTCGAGGCGTTACCCCAAACGCTATGCATAACCAGGGGGGCATACCTACCCCCCCCTGGGACCCCCTTAGGAAAGCGCCCAACGCACACGGCACAAACAGGGCACTAGTACGAGGGATCGTCAGACGCAGTTGTCATATCCGACGCGCCCACACACACACATGCAAAGAATATAACACATACCCAACAATTCAATCACATCAGCATGTGGACTTGCACCCCAAAAATACCAATCCCTAACTCTAAATTCATTAACCCACTAACACACTAACATGTAACTTGAAATTCCCTAATATAACCACTAAACCACTAAATCCCAACTCCCTAAAAAAATATCCCCAAGAAAGGATGTTAAAAATGAGTTTCCCTTACCATGTGACTCATGCTACATGAACTGACTTTGTAATGCTAATACCAATAAGAATGATAAATTGGAAAGAAAACAAAAATATGGAGATGATAGAGACATTACCCAAAGACCTCCAACACCACTTTCACCAAACACATGCACATAAGTGACACATCTAACCTATGCGCCTAACTCACACATATAAGTGGAATGCCTAAATCACATAAGTGACACACACATGCATATAAGTAACACGCCTAATTTATTATAGATAATAAACAAAATTAACTCAAATGAGATATATAAATAAGTTACGCACATAAGAATTTCACCTAAACCACACAACACTTAAGATCATAGTTTGGTGGTAATTTTATGAATAAGTTCTTAATTCATAAATCACTTCCTTATCACCACCAACAATATAAAGTTGGTCCATATTCCACTCATGGAACAAATATTTGTTTTACTACATATGTGTGGTGGCTTGGAGCTTTATACATTGCAAACAAGCTCCATAAATAATTGTGAAATCCTTAGACCTTTGTGAATTGTCATTGTTGTACCTTTGTCATAATCCCATGGTATGTTGGGACTTAAATGTTGTAAAATACTAGATTTCACAACCATTCTAGATAAATGCATTCCCTTGCCCCAAATAAATTCCACTTGGGTATGGTTTTTTAGGAATTTTTTCATCTTCCTACAAACCAATATGTCATATATTTGACAAACAATGCCTACTTCTCATGGTGAACATTGGCCAAGTCTAGTTTTGAAATCAACCTAAGTTAGCCTTTTCAATTGCATCTTGAGATGCCTTAAATTATTCTTTGTTTTCATAGGATTCATGGGAATAAATTACCTTATTTGGTGCATGTATATACCTACTTAGTGTACACCAATATTCCATCTTCTTGGGGGTATAGATCTACCAAAATGACCTATGGCCCATTTTTTAAGCTTTTACAAGTTAACTAGTCAAGGGAAACAAATCGCAACTTGCCCATAATATAAACTATGAGGTTTAGGGGAGGTAGGGGAATGTTAAATTATGCTATAAAGATACATTCCCTTAAAATATTTTCCACATAAAACATGGAAGCACCAAATGCATCAGCATACTCATGGAAAGTCTGCATACATCAATTTATTGTCAAAATGGCTTGATTATGGAATTCTTGCAAATCCTTCAAATCTATTATCATATATGGCCAATGATATTAGTATATATGTATTTTGATTGTGGAATTTTGCAAAATCCTTTCCAAATCTATCATATATACCAATTAGTGCTATATATATATATATATATATATATATATATATATATATATATATATGTATGTAATACATGTATGATGAACATATATACATATTTAAAACCCTCTCTGGACTCTTTATTTGTTAGAAAGTCTAAAAACATAGTTTAATATGCATGTACTTTCTTATTAATTTATAGGATACATTTTTATAATGATATACTATAAATGGTGTAATTTTGTCGCAAGATATATGGGATGGTTGATATCATATCCCCATTAGTTAATGTCTTGTCCAAAAAACTTCATTTTTATCCTTTTCTCTTGTGTACAAGGCCTTATTGAAGCACTAAACTATGTGGATAGTGTCATTAGATACTAATTTGCAAAATCACATAGGAAACTAATAACAACTCCTACTCCTTCTGTAATAACCTGGGAGAGTTGTGTTAGCAAATATATCATATTCCTACAATTGCATATGTCACCTCTCACAAATAGTCCCCATTACTAAAAAAAAAATACCAACTTCTCATGGTGAGAAATTGGATAAGTCAAGTTTTGAAATAAGACTAAGTTAGCCTTTTCAAATCCTCATTGATATATCTTAAAATTTTATTTTCTACCATTTGAGGTCGTGTGGATGGATTCATTTATGTGGTGCATCCATGTTCCTTCTTAGTCTACTCCTGGAATTCTTCTTATTGAATTTACTAAGAGTAAAACTAGATCCCCTAGGCTCATGAAGACTAAGCCATATAATTCAATAGTCAAGATGTGAAAAATAACTAATTGAATGGTTGACCCAACAAGACTTAGGAAAAAAAATTCCCAAATGCCCATGAAGAAATACAAATAATCACATTGAATTGAATGAACATTTGAAAAATATTTTATTTTCTAACATCTATAAATGCATCTTGAGATCTGTATGGGCACCATTTCTAGGTTTTGTGCATCAAGGATGGTTCTTGTGATTTTGGGAATCATGAAAGGAGTAACACCAATTTATTAGGTCCTAAAATAGAATTTTGTATTTCATCGACCATGCACATGGTCCAAAACTACCACACATGCCTTTTAAAGGGAATCATTAGCCTATCGGTGTTGTATGGATACCATTGTGAGATTTTGTCCACCAAGGATAGTTCTCAGGGCCACAAACATGGTTTATGGGGCCTAAAATTGGCTTCTGTGGCTCATGGACCATGAAAATAATCCAAAATTTCTACACAAAACTATAAAGTGAATCAATATGTTCCTACATGTGTCACATAGATTCCTTTGCAAGGATTTTCACATAGAGGATAAGGAAGAGAAAAGTATAAGAAACATTCAAAACAAAGTAAGAACAACATATGAATAGGTACATGGAGTAGAACAGATAGAATTAGACAACAAAGATATGGACACTAGTGTTATATTGACTAGGATTGTTATCACCAAAAAATCGCTCACAACAATACATGTGAAGGTCGAATAAATTACCAGTGAAAAAAAACAAACAACATACCTATAGCATTAATAGGATTCATTTAGAAAAATCACAAAACTATACAAAATGGCTCCTTGAATTACAACGTAGTCTCCCAAGGCATTTATGTGCACAACTACACAGGATAACACTATCAAATTCATGCAAATTGCATGGAGTGTGAAAATGTCATCGAAGAAAACCACACAGATGCGGAAACAACGCATTTGTGATTATGGTTGGGCCTCACCCACTTCCATATTGGTTGTACCATGAGAATCCATCTAATACAATTCTAAAATCTAGCCTCTCATCCATTTAAGGACTAGGTAGGTACCTACATGAGGACCCCTATTCACATTGCAAACTAGTTTTGTAAAATATTGAATGAGTCTTGTAAATACAATCTTGAGGTATGAACCAAAGTAAGAATTCATATGTATTGTTATTGTTAGATAGTTGGTTTTCATTGATGTTGTTGGAAATTTGGTTGTCATTTATTTCAACAAAAGTGGTTTTTATTGATGTCAACTGATGTGATGGGTGTATTTGGAGAAGTATCCAAAGTGGTCTCCTTATGGAGTAGTTATAAGCATGAAAATCACGGGAATATGCTTTGAAGAAGTCTACAAGAAGACCCAGAGGTGTGGTTATGAAGCCTAAATTTGTTTGAGGAGTAAGGACATTAAGAATAGTGAAAATGTAGGCAGCACTCTCATAGATGGATAGTCTTCGTCATACCATTTCCAACGGTAGGTGGTACATCATGTAGTCCCTCACGGTTGAGGGGTTATGAGGTCGAGAAGTTGGAATCCCTGAAGAATGGTTAAGAATCCCATAAAAGGTTGAAACAAGAAGTTACAAGTCATTAATTAAAGGGTAAAATGGTTATAACAAGAAAGTACAGGTCACCCCTAAATTTAAGGAAAGAAGTCACATGGACAAGTATAAATTCATTTCAAGAAGCCTCTCATTTTCACACACACATGTTCGATGATTATCTATCTTTCAAGTGATCTTTTTGTTTTATATTTTTGAAGCATATCTGAGGGAGTGAAATATGAGGTAGTGAAGTCTGAGGTAGCGAAGGAAAATTCTACAAACTAGATTTATGAGGTTATCCACGGGCTGCAGTGGAGAAAGGCACAAAAATTCATGGATCACGGTGGAGAAAAGAACGGACATCCACGGGTTGGAAGTGTACAGGTTACAGATCTAAGAAAAGGACTTGAAAAATATGATATCTCTTATTTGTTGAAGATGATATGCACCAGGTTGTTTTGTTGGTTTGAGATGATATGCACCAGGTCATGTTCATGAGTAAAGGTATGTCTTTTATTTTATTTTTTTAGGATTGTATCAAGGTATTTATGGTGCATTCTTAAGGTAAGTCTTGGAGGCCTCTTGGTACATGGTTTCACTTGGTTGAGGTTCATATCTTGGTGACATTGATACATGCTTGAGACATATCCTTGGTACATTATGTATGGTTGTTATGGTTCATTGTTAGAGGCAAATATTTGTGATATTGGCATATACATGAGGCATATCTTATGGCACATGGTATGATACATGCTTGAGGTACATTGTGGCACATGGTTTGGAGATTTGGACATATGCTTGAGGTGCACATTGGTGATGTTATGGTACAATGATTAGATACATATCTTGGCTATATTGGTATCTAGTTTGGTATATGTCATTGTGATGATATCACATGCTTAAGGAACTTCATTGATGGTATACTATTGTATATGGTGGCATATGTATGAGGCACATACTTTGGTGCATGGTTGAGGAACATCATTTGGTACATAGTTGATACTTGGTACATGGTACATGGTGTTGTTATATGACTGAGGTATATGATTGATCATTGATGTTATGGTACCTACACTTGGCATAATGTATGGTGCATGTTTTGGTACATGATGTAGTATAGGCTTGATGCATTGTTGATGCATGGTATGGTACAGGTTTATGTACATGGTATGGCACAATATCTAGTACATGGTTGATGTACATTGTATGGTGATGGTTTTGGTATCCATGTGAGTGGATCTAATTATAGTTTGTTCATGATGATATTATAGTGATAGTCACAATGATGGTGACAATGATAGGTTGGATTATTGGTTGATCATTAGTTACAGGTTGATGTGATAATGGTAGTCATAGTTTGATGTGACTTTGATAGTGGCAGGTTGGTTGATGATAGTGGAAGTTACAAGTTTATCAGTGGTAGTGACAGTTGATTCTACACTTATATTTTAGGGTGGCAGGATGGGGCAAGGAAAGGGGGTTGTAGCCTCCTTTCAGTTGGTGCCGGAGAATACAAGGAATTTGAGATTCCTTCAAGTTGTAGCCTGTAAATCAGGGGGTTATAGCCTCCTTCTAGTTGGAGCCAGAGAATACATGGATTTGGATCTTACTTTAGGTTGGAGCCTATAAACTAGAGGGTTGGAGCCTCCTTCTAGTTGCATCTAGAGAATTCAAGAAGTTGTATTTTTTCCTTCAGGTTGGTGCCTCCTTCTAGTTGGTTTTAGATAATTTGGAAGTTGGTGCTTCCTATGAATGTATTCTTGATATATTTAAGAAATCATTTGTGGTTTTCTCCAATTTGGGTTTCCACATAAATTATGGTTTATTGTGTATCTGATGTGATATTGTTGAATTGTACTGCTTATGGTTATATGCTCATGATATATTGAATGAAATAAAAAGTGATATATTGTTGATAAAGTTGAAGTTTATATATTGTGATTGAAAGTGGTAAAAGTTCTCATATTGATTCAACCCCCCCTCTCAGTGTTCTAATAGTTATGTTTTTGGAATTGTTCCTTGAGACTCCACTATTCTTCCATAATCTTTCTAACACCCATATAAAATACCAACCTTTTCACCTATTGAGAGGTTGGTTATAGTTCTTATTTTTAATTTTTATTCTTGTAAGAGGAGGAAGAGTTCTACATTGGGGACAATCAGGACCCTCCCAAGGAGGAAGAGGGGACTCATAAGTCCCTATATTTATCAAAGGTGTTATTAAAAAGAGCCTATATGTTGGTAACTATCTCTTGTTTCGATTTTTGGTTTTGTATTGTATCTCGTGCATGTTTAGTTTTGTTAGTATTCCCTTTTTATTTTTATTTACTTCACTTGTTGGCCCACTACCCCACTAATATTTGTCTATAACACTTTGCTAGCTTGACAAGGTATCTAAGTGGTTGGTTTTCTGCTCACCCAAGTAGAAAAAACAACACAACAATTTGGAGACTCGACTAGGGATTGAATCAAAATTATTCCCATTTAAGCCTTTATAGATATTATTTTCACTAATTTGTGTATGCAGGTTCCAAAACCGGCCTAACCCATCTTTCAAACTTAGTAAACATGCCTCTGGTTAGGAGAATTCAATTTAAATTTTCCTTCTCGCCACGATTTTGTTTGTGTGCAAGTTTGAAAGAAAGAGGCATGCAGGTTTGTGCAATATTTGTAGTTTCTCGGTGTCTTAATCACGTGGTTTGCACAATTGGCACACTCTACATGTTTTTCATGAATGATACTACCACATCCCATGAAAAAATCCATCTTCTCATTGTTTGCTTATATTTTTTATTTGTTTTCACCAAGTAGAGTTTAGATTTTTATTTCCAACACTTTGTAAAGAAAAAGAATCATAATTAGAATTATTTATTGCATACATAATTAGTTAACTTAGGAACTATAAGGAATAAAATGAACCACAACTATTTCCTTTCTATTTCCACATGGATGGCCAATTAGATAATTTGAATTCTTAGTTACATTTTTTCTTTCATAACCATTAATCGCTTGGGGCTAGGAACCAATTTCAACACTCCTATTATGTTCTTTCCCTCGCACTCCCCTAAGTGATTTTTGGAAATTACAAAAGAGTGGCTAAAGAATTTCCATCTCCCTTGAGAAAAATCATCAATTAGGAGAGGCCAAATCCCCCTCGGGCACCTCTTAGTTTTATTTGGATAAAAAGAAAAAAATATTAAATTTGTAAGGGGTCCATGAATGCCCAAAAGCTTGCAAATTAGGATAGTTTCAAAGTTTTCATAAAGCAATAAAAAAACCTAGGGAGTTAAGAGAATCGGAAAGTACCCAATGTCCACATGATTTGAAATATAGGAGAAGTTTTAATTTTCTTATATCAGACAAACGACTTAGGGAGTTAAAATATCAAGTAAGGACCCACATGTCCACATTGCTAGTGATATAGGGATTTTGAATTTCGCAAGGTTTGTCTAAAGAAATATAGTAAGTTAAATTAATCAAGACTAGTAATGGACCCCATGATGTCCACATATTACAATCTTGCACTATAACTTATTAAAAAATCGTTTTGACACCATCTCACTTCTTGCACACAAGAGAACTTAACCACACATTAAAATTCCTATTGGATACTTGAAGTCAAAGTAGGATCTCCTCCATGTTCCCACGAGTGATATAGGAGGATCAAAATTACTCAAGACACCTTTAGAATTTTTCTCAAAGCACACCATTTTAAATTAACGAGACTGGTCCAAGACCCCAGTCTTCCAACCTACTTCATAAAAACATATACCATTAAAAACTCATTTAAGCCTCCACGAGAGGGACACAAAACATGTTTTTAGTATAATTTAGGATCTTGGGGTAGGAATTCAAATTACCCCCCATTATATTTTTCACATTGAAACTTAGAAGTTGACAAAATAGGAATCCAAAATCCTCTAATTCAAGTGCTCCAACACCATAAGGCGGGGAGATACCCATGAAGGGTCGAAGACCAAGTTTTGGTTGATATATTCATACCTCCTTGAGACAACTAGATATTGATAGGTTACCCATATCGTGACCCATTTTGTAGGCCGAAAATCTAAATGATTCACTTGACAGAGGTAACTTAGTTGCAAAAAAAAAGGCTTTTCTACCTAGGTGGTGATTGTGGGTTGCAGTCGCATATTAGTATGATTTTGAATGGTTATTGGGAAATATCGCCAACAATTTTGGGATCTTCCCCCTTTACCCCTCATTATATATGACTATTCACACCTTCACTAGTTCCTCTTTTAGTTCCTCTTTTAGTGGATTCATACCCCACAATTGAGTTCTTTTGGAAGACCCAATGCTTTTTTTAGAGGAAGGATGCTAAGTATTTTAAGGAACATGCAATTTTATTTGTTATTTCCCCATGTGGGTAAAAACTACCTAGCCTACATTCTAATTTCAGTTTTTTTATGTATGATGTTCATTTTTTATTACATACAACTTTGAGTGATATTGTTATAGTAGTGTTGTGGTCCCCCCACAACAACCCATTTTTTTATTTAAAAAATGGGTTCCCCTATTCTAATTTTTTTTATAAGGTATTACTACCTTATTGAAAAGGTGTTGGAATGGAGAAGTATTCCCTACTTCTTAGACAATATATGAGCCTTTCCTTTCATTGCAATCCACATAACGCAATTAACAAAATCCTCCTTACTACGTCAATCAACCCTCCTTCCCAGAAATCTATCGTTTCCCATGTCGATACCATCCTCAGATAGTCCCAAGAACGAGTGAATCATGACCTAACTATACAATTGAGAAAACATATAGTAAAAAATCCCATTAACTATTCACTTCCTTAGGCATAGGAGAATCCTTGAAACAAATATCCATTCTTTATCGACCCTTACATGTAATAATAAAATCCTTCTATCGAGACCCCTGAATATCACTTACATAAAGATACATCGTATTTTTTAAAGACTTTTGATTTTTACCTTGACCGTTAACTATTAGTTGGTGGTTTCGGTGGTATACCTCCCTCTCCTCCTGAATCCCCACCTTATACACCAAGAAACTCTTCAGAAGAGGACCCTCGTGAAGAAGAAGAAAACAAAATTGAACTAGACAACAACCCACTTCAAATAATATTATATCAACCTAAAAATATGGTTGGGGATAATGTGAATCAAAATCCCCCTCCCTATCAACCATAGTTGGTTCCTGATGCAATCATTATACCTAGGATTATGCATGACATGCCCAGACATCCGGAGAAATATTTTCCAAAATTTGACCCTGACAGAAAAGATTCAATTGAATACCATGTTAAGAAATTCTTACTTTTTGTAAGAATCCAAATAATTTTGCATGAAGATGTTGTTTGTCAATTGTTCCCCCTTACATTTGAGAATAGAGCCTCAACATGGTTCTTCTATTTATAGGAAGCCTCCATCGTTGACTGGAGAATGTTTAAAACTGTATTTCTAAGGAAGTTTGGAGAAAATAAGACACCAACAACTCTAGTCCTTGAGCTGTCAAGTGTCAAAATGGATTCTAAGGAACAGATGAATGATTACAATCAACTCTTCTTTAATTTACTAATATGCATCCCATGAGCCTCTAAACATGTTGAAGATGTTTCCATTGAATTCTATACCTCTGATCTACCTATGTCCATGACGATGTTTGTTAAGAATGTTGAGAAAACCACCCTTGAAGAAGCCTTCCAGGAACCCCTTAAAGTTGAAAATAACATGATGAGTTTAAAAGGAAATCCTAGAGCAGAACTATCCAAAGATAAAGGTAAAAACAAAGCAACTTTTTCCAAACCCTCGGACGAGAATAAGGATTTGGATTCCATGGATATGGAATCTCTCCAGAGGATTATTAATAAACTCTCCAATGAGATGATAGATTTTAATAAGAATGGTGGAGAAGGATATTCTAAGCAGAAGAAAGTTTTTAGATTTCCTCCCAAGAAAGATTAAAATACTCCCTCAACCAATAAAACCAACCTTTCTCGGGAAGATGGTATTAACATGGAATATATTTTTCACGCCTTACAAACTTGGGAAACAGAAAATATGATTGAGGTAAAGGATGAAGAATATGAAATCCAGGAACAACAATAACAACCCCAAGAATCTCAAGAAAATGAAGAACAAAAATTGAGTTCATTCTAGGATATCACTTATGGTGGAGAGGTAGAAGAAGTTGAGGAAGTACACATGTCCTAAAATGTTGTTACTACTAGAAGTGAAAGCAAGAACACCTTGTATGAAACCCAAAACACTTCTAATCCTCATGCAAATACCACTCCCAGTACCAAACAAGCCTCGTATCCATCCAACACCACTACTCCCAATATTATGAAAACAACACCCTCCAACCACAAAACAACGGATCAAACACTTAGGAAAAATGTTTCATCTATTCCCCCAATGAGATTGGAATATGGTTTCCTGTAAGATGTAAATAAAACTAAAGACAATATTTCCCTATTTGAGCTTACGAAAATACTACGTATTTAAGAAAATTTCATTAAAACTCAACAAGGGAAGGGTCCCATTGGAACTAAAGAAATAAATGCAAGGACGAAAAATGGAAAAACCAAAGCAAGCCCATCTAGCAAAGATACTTCATCTAAGAGTCAAGTAGATACAAACACATCCTTAACTGGACAGAGGTCAAGATATACTACTCCACCTTTCCTAATTAATTTCTAAATCTTTAATAGGAATGTTCATAACTGCATGGTAGACTTGGGAGCCTCATCTAATTTCATTCCTCTCAAAGTCTATGAAAATATTAATGTAAAACCTGAGGCATATGATATTCGGATTATTTAGTTAGATAGAACTCGATTCAAAGTAATTGGAGAACTAAAGAATGTTTTAATCATAATGTATTTTAATCCTAAAATTCATCAAACTATTGACATTATTGTGGCAAACATACCTGATAAATACAACACACTTTTAAGTAGAGATTGGTATGTAATGTTGAATGGATATGTTGTTACTGATTGGTCACATTTATGGATTCCTTTCAATGGAAAGCTTAATCAAATCATAATTGATAGAGATATATATATGAAGCATGTTGTGACTGATTTGAACAACTCAAATGAACCTATGATGTTTAACAATTCAATTTTGGGTAATTACTCATATGATACATTTTTTGTGAATTACACATATGAAACATATTCTTTTGAGGAATCTAATAGACAATCTAAAATCTTTCATTGCACTCTGATTGTTGATCCAAACTATAATATTATAGATCATATTGACATTTCTCCTAGTGTACATCCTAACATAATTTCTAAGGATAAATTAGAAATACTTACTAACTCTACCAACCCCAATAATCCAAAAAACGTTGAAAAATTGAAATCAGTTACTGAACCAAAAAAGGGGGATCCTAATATGTGGACATTTGTTTTATGGATCCAAATCCTTAGAAGGTGTAGGTGTTAGTTGCATACTCAAAGATACAGAAGGAAATAAAACATTAATTGTTTGCAGACTAGAATTCCAATGCACCAAAAATATTGTCGAATGTGAAGCTCTTCTACAAGGATTAAAAAAGGAAGTAGACTTGAAAGAAAATAAAATCAAGGTATTTGGTGACTCTGAAATTTCTGTAAGATAGGTAAGGAACACCAATCATTTTCTTTTGATTCATCTAAAACATTATTAGTTAGAGGTATGGGAACTAATCAAGTCTTTTGATGCATTTAATATGAGTCATATTCCTCATTCACTAAATTGTGATGCAAACTTACATGCTAATAATACATCTAGATTAATATTGTCAAAAGGATTAATTCATGATACATTTCCTATTGAAATTTTGTACAGACCATCAATTCCTGACAACATAACTAGCCGAAGAGTCTTTGATGATGACCACCATATTATTAGCTTCTTACACCTTAAGGGAACATTCAAATACTCTATTGTAGATGAGGGTCAGCTTGATAAAATGATGAACTATGATGCCACTGACCTAGATAAACAAAGAAATCAATATGGTTCAGCAAACAACATCCCCAAGAATGTGGTGAGGCTTGATAAAATTTATGATCTCCAAGATAAATTCAAGAAGGAAACAAACTCCAAAACCAACAGTTCATCCATTTAGTTTGAAGTGGTAAATATGACGACAAGTACCACACCTCAAAATATTAATTTGGGAAAGAACTACTCTCCCGAGGAAAAACAATATTACATCAAATTATTCAAGGAATACAAAGACATATTTTCCTGAACATATGAAGACCTCAAGACTTATGACACCAATATCATACAACAGGCCATTCCAATGAAGCCTTAAACAAAACATTTTCAACAAAAATTAAGGAAAATGCATCCTCGTCTTGAGCCACAAGTCAAAACAGATTTGAACAAGTTGTTAGCTACTAAGATTATATTTCTAGTTAGACATTCTTAGTGGATTTCTAACTTGGTACCAGTAAGGAAAAAATAATGGATATATAATATTGTGCATTGATTTCAGGAACTTGAATAGAGATTCTGAAAAGGGAAACTATCCAGTTGCCCCTATGGAGCATATATTGCAATGTGTATTTGGTTCATAAATTCTCTCATTCTTGGATGGTTTTTATGGCTATAACCAAGTCCTGGTTACCAATGATGTTCAATTGAAAACTGCCTTTCATACTAAATGGGGAACCTATGCATAGAGGAAGATGCCATTTGGTCTGATTAACGTTGGGGTAACCTTCCAAAGAGCAATGGATATCGCTTTCAGAGGCCTAATTGGAGGATGTGTTTTGGTATACCTAGATGATGTTACTATATTATCCATGAATAATAAATAACACATAGTGTTGGCATGTTTTCAGATAGAAGGCAGAGTATGATGGTTGGGATGTTTAACAGACAGAGTATTATTGTCATTGATGGCAAGATCAGATTATTCTTGTCATTGATGGCATCGATGGAAAAACAGGAACATAAGTAATTTCAGGAAGACCAGCAGCACAACTCACACAAAGTCGATAAGTTCAGGAAGACCAGCGGCGCAACAATGATCGAATGACAAGATCGAAGTATTGGTCAAACTCCATTTCGGAGTTTTGGCTATCGAGATTTCGAATATAGGGAGATGGAAATGTCAAGGTTCTTTACAACAGGAGTCCCGAAATCGCGAAATGTGAAACACCGATATGATTTGTCAAACTCCATTTCAGAGTTTTGGCTACCGGGATTTCGGATATCGAGAGATGGAAATGTCAAGGTTCTTTACAACAAGAGTCCCGAAATCATGAAACCCAAAGTTACGAAATGTCGATTCGTTGAAAAGCAAAACGTCAAAATCACGTCAACCGTCCATCTTAGTGGGTTAAGTGATCCGTCCGATCACCAAGGGTTGTGGACCGTTGACTGGCATAAAGAAGGCCTATGAAGATTCGAAATCACAACAAGATCTAGATTTTTGGGTCCATAGGACACGTGGTCAAAAGATTGTCATTTCGCTGACTGGAGAGTCAAAGGAACGGGGTTCCCTAACCTCTCGAATTCGTGATATGTGAAATCATGAAACATTCTTAGTCGTCAATTCAGGTTTGATCTGGATCGTTGATCCGACTCTTTTCTTTTAGAGTATCGAATACTGGGAAATGGAGGGGTCAAGGCTCGAGACTTTTTCATCATAAGAATGTCGAAATCGCGATATGCAAAATTGTGAAGAGATCTGGACCGTCGAATCATCAAGAATGTGAACCATTGATCCAAATCCATTTTGGAGTTTCGGATACCGGAACTTGGAAGTGTCAAGAAAACTTCACCATAGAAACGCCGAAATCCCGAAATGTGAATTTGCAATATATAGTTTCGAACTAGTCGGTGGTCACCGCCTGTGGTCCCGTGTGGGAAGGAGCTGGTATAGACAAGCTCCTTTTCAGAGTTTCGGGGATCAGGATATGGAGTGTACCAAATATTTACCCTGGGGATCCTGAAATACCAAAATGCGAATTGGCGAAATAAACGCAAGATCACATGAAGTCAATCCAATGGTGCAGGGGATTTTGGGCACGATCAGAGGGCTAATGCTACTCCTCACAGTCTAACTACTGGAAACCATTGATGGTCTCTTCCAAAATATTCGAAGAGACCTATGTGTGATCGCCAGAGGAGATGAAGGGTCTCCAAGCTTCTTCCAGTGAATGAAGATGATTCTTAGAGGGGATGACAAGTGGATGAGCATTGAAGTTTGTAACTAAAATAGAAAGTATAAGCTTGACTATGCCAGAGAAGACATAGAGTCTCGACTTCCAGAGAGGTTGAGGAATCTCAGCATGACATCCAGTGATGTTGAACGCATGGGAAAACTGCCAGAGAAGCTAAAGGGTTACCATGATGATCAGACAGAGCAATCGAGATGTAGAGGAGATGAACGCGGTGTGAGCAGGCAAAGGCATTGTGTACATTGCATGCACAAGGTGCACAGAAGCTATAAGTACACGACACAGAGAAGTGATGAGGTTTTTGTTGTTGTTGGGTGTAATGCATGTATGAAGAAGTAAGGGGTGTGTTGCAACGGATAGGGACAACAGACAAAAGGTGCATTGAATGGGGATGGTGTAGAAAGCACAAGAGGCTGAAGAACAAAAAAGTGAAAAGGATGCATGCAGGAAGACAGTGAAGAAAACATAGCAGTGGAATCTTGCAAAACAGTGATGAGACTGGTAAGTTGTTATTGAACACTATATCACTGTAGTAGGTTTTAGTATTTCATATTCATAATCCAGGGTGGTAGGGAGGTGCTAGGGAGGATTGGTTTCCTTAGAGGTTCAAGTGGGTGCTTGAACACAGGGAGTTGTAGCTTCCTTCTAGTTGATGCTACATAAACCAAGGAGTTGGTGCTTCCTTCTAGTTGGTGCTAGAGAAACCAGGGAGTTGGTGCTTCCTTCTAGTGGGTGCTAGAGAAAACAGAGAGTTGGTTCTCTCAGCAAGTTGCAACTTGCA
>SNQJ01S0000661.1:62870-83915 GCA_010110895.2 Picea sitchensis | reverse complement strand
CAAACACATGATGGGAGACAAAGGCAAGTTTCTATCTCTAAGTGAAAGAAAATAAGGAAACGTAACCTTTGGAAATGATGCTCCAAGGAAAATAAAAGGCAAAGGGATAGTGAGCTTAAGTAATGGAAAAGGAAAAGCCCAAGATGTTCTACTTGTGGATGGGTTGAAACATAATCTACTCAGTGTAAGTCAAATGTGTGACAGAGGATGCGAAGTGTTGTTCACATCTAAGTACTGCAAGATAAAGTTTCTAAACTCAGGACAAGTGGTGGCCAAAGGCATAAGGACAGAAAATAATGTATATGTGCTGAAAGAAAATAGAGAAGAATGTCATCGAAGCAAACATGATGAAAGTTGGTTATGGCATAGGAGATTAGTTTGAGAATATTTGTCCCTAGCTTTTCTGAGACAGTGAAACCCCTTCAATACATGATTAAAAAGAATTAAGAATTCAAATGGGGACCTAAGGAAAAGGAGTCTTTTGATAAAATAAAATCAGAAATAGTGCAAGATCCTGCACTATTAAGTTCATATTTCAGTGAAGAGTTCATTCTCTACACCTTTGATTCATACATTGCATTTGGTGTTGTTCTATCTCAAAATAACCAAGAAGCGATTGAGTTTCCCATTGCGTTTATGAGTTCATTTTTGTAAGGAGAAGAATTGAATTATCTAGAAGTGGAAAAGCATGCCTATGCTATATTCAAATATGTAAAACACTTCATACCTTACTTGATCAAATCGAAAACCAAGGTCATTATCCCTTATCCCATTGTCATAAATCTCTTGGTACAGAAATATTTGGGAGAGAAAAGAGCCAACTGGACAAGATATTTACAAGAGTACAATATGGAGATCAAACCTACCAAAATTTTCAAATGGAAAGGGTTATGAAACTAGTTGTTGAATCAGCAAGTGATGAAGTACATGAAGATGCTCTATATGGAGACCAAGAAATTTTCAAAAGAGAGGTTTATTACATTCCTATTATTTCCAACCAATGGTGATATGAAATGAAATATTATTTGACCCATGGATCAGCTCCACATTATTTGGAATCAAAGAATAAGAGATCCCTCAGACTCAAGTCATCTCAATATTATCTCATTCAATGGATATTATGTAGAAAGAATTATGGTGGTGTTTTCTTGAGAATCCTTGAAAAAATGGATGGTGTCAGTGCAATTGTATGTTCAATATATTGTCAATCATGAATTATCGACCGTGATTCGTAATCAACAGATTTGTTACACTATATGTTCCAGCAGTAGGTAATTTAACTACGTTTTATGAGTATAGCATAAAGAAGAAACATTTGAAACTCAATTCTCTCCCTTTCACACAATTTTAAAAATTAGAAAGAAAAACTTGCAAACAAAATATTAACAACCATGCATTCAAAATATCTTGCTCAGATAATGACTTATCCTTTTACAAGCTCATGAAATAGAAATATGGACTTTGACTCAGTTATCTGTAGCTACTACTCTTGAAAACAACTAGCAAGAAGATATGGCCACACTTCAACAATAATCAGCAGAAAAACCACTCATAACACAATCAATGCTTGGAAAGGACTTATGTCCCTACGCAGGAATCATTACACAAGACACTTCATTCTTGGTGCATGTAGGTGAGATATGGAGCCTGGGTCATCCCTGCACTTACTTCAAACAACAAAAATATTGAAGTTTCTAAACTCAGAAAATGATAATTTCCTATCTAACAATCATGAACATCTACAAAGTTTTTGTCGACTAAATATTACACTAAAAAAGAGATATGGAATCATATATTGTGATTAGTATAAACTATTCATTCACACTCATCAAAAAATCAACAAATATCTATTAAGAAATCTATGTTGTGCTCAAGAAATATTTCTCACTCAGAATTGTTTACAATACACAAATATTCTACTCACACACACAAACCATCTCCAATCCATACACAAACAAATACAAGGAGACTTACCTTGGTTGGGGCGGTGGGCCCTTGTCATACCAACAAGGTAGCTCTAGGAAATTACAGAACACACACTTTAATCATATCAATGAATTTCAAAGAATGAACTTCATATTACTTCAATTGACAGGTATACAGTAATTCAAAACTCAATTTCTCAGCATAATAGTATATTCAATCTCTCTTTGATCATCTACATAGTTGCTTCTTAAAGAAGATCAATTGTTACAACCAAATTCTAAAGATCATATCAAATGTTTGCAAAAATATTACAATTGGTTGTCAAATCGTATCTCATGGAAAGATCTTCATCCTCATGACATGAAGTGCATGAGTGATGAAGCGTATCCTAGTCTATCGTGGTCTTCAAATGAGCCAAAGATTCTTCCATCCAACAAGTTTCTTGGATCTATCTCCAACATACTCCTTCAAAACATCAATCATGTAGAAGCAGATCCAGTACCGGACTAACACAGTAAAATATATGGGTACCAGATCAACACAGAGTTGGCTACCGGAATAGACGGAGTACCAAAATAGGCGGAGTACCAGATCAACATAGTTGCAATATTGTAGTACTGGAATAGGCGGAGTATTGGACGATCGCAGTTGCAATATTGTAGTGTCGGAATAGGTGGAGTACCGAATGAGCCCCAAGGATGAGTACCGGATGAGATAAATCCTTGTCATGAAATCTTTTTAAATTAATCAAAGTAATTAGAAGCATAAACAACAATCATTTAGTCCCAATTTAATTAAAAAATCAAACAAAATATTCTTTCAACGTGAGTTACCCCATTATGCACATAAGTAAGGCCAAAAGGTATATTGGGGAAGAAATAGACAAATTGTGCATAGGTCAGAGGTCAAATTGACCAAGATAGAAGGTAATATAAGGTAAGAGGGGTGTCAAAATGGAGACCCAACATTCCCCCATGCTTAAGTCATTGCATGTCCTCATGCATAAATGTTGAAACTGGTCCTCAAAAATTGCAAAACTGAAACTATCTTCCACCCTGGATGAATATCATTTGTCTGGCTCTAGAATATTGAAACCAGAGGCCTCACTCCTGAGCTCCTTCTTAATCACTCTTGTGTACTGGATCAAATGAAGAACTTTGTTAATCTTAGCATAGGCTTCTTCTTGCACATCCTGTAACCTTCGGTTATATTCTTTCAAATGTGCATTATCTGCCTTAATGTTCCTATCTAAAACTTGATACGTTGTAACCTCTTGTTTTAACTTCTTATTATGTTTTGTAACTTTCCCACCCTTCAATACCAATTGCTTCTTTCTCAAGGAGTTAGCAGGATCAGACATGGTTTCTTTCTCAGTTACCTCCCCTCGGGCTTCCACCTCCTTCCTTAAATATTTTAATGTCTTTGTTACTAACTCCTAAGTCTCACTAATCATTGTTCCATAAAAACTTTCATTCTCTGGAGAAGTCGGAATATCAATAGGATCCTCTAGAAAAGAAGGCACATGTGGATTTTTTATATGTTTATACATGCTTCTTGTAGTTCTATGTATTGGATGTGAGGCCTCCTTAGATGTACTGACAGGAGTGGAAGTTTCCCCAAACAAATTTCTCTTCTTTGTTGTAGGAGCAGATGTAGATCTCAGAACCTGTTGTTCCTACAGAGATTTTGTTTTTACCCTAAAGGAATAAGGTGTAAACTCTGGAGTTTGATTTTTTTGTACCTTCTTAGTTTTTAATCTATGGGATTGAGGTGCAAGTATGGAAGTTTTCTCTTTCTGTACACTCCTTATTTTTACCCTAGGGGGTTGAGCTGTAGATACGAGAGTTGGATCTTTCTGCACATTACTCGTTTTAAGCTTCCCCCTACTTCCATTTTTCACTTCAGGATTCTTCTCCAAATTACTAACCAGCTCTTGAGGAAACTCAATAGTTTCCTCAAGGGCACCAGCTAAAACTTCATTTTGACCATATTTCTTCCTTTTTCTCCTCTCACTTCGTGGAAATTGAATTTTAGGGATTGAGGATGGACTTGGTTCCTTAGATTGGGAGGACCTCTCCTTCATGGATGTAGTAGGCTCCTCTGTCGTGATAGACTTGCCCTTGTCCAACTTATCAACAGGCTTGGATGAACTAGGTGCAATAGCATCCCCTTTACTTCCTAGATTCTTCTCTCTTCTTTGTCTATCCTTTAGTTTTATGCCTGACTCGTCACTACATGCCTATGTTTCATGTTCTTCTACAGATTTGGAAACTCCGTCTTAAGCAAAGTTTTGTTGAAGGAGTTGTTTCCAACAGCTCTCTTGTTTTCTCAATGCATGGACAACCAGCAACTTCATTAACCCATGGTGGTAGAGACTAGTTTCAAGTTTCTTGGATGTTGATTTAACTCCTCTCACCATTTTATTTAGACTCATCCATAGGAAATGGGGAAATTCAATTCATGGCCTTGCTTCAAAATGGACCAGAAGCTTTAAATGAAATAATAAATTCATGGAATACCTTCCTTCACAGGTGAGAAACTTCTACAGGATGATGATCATTGTCATGTACTCCTCCTTAATACAGCTCCAGGGAATCCCTTTGGTCCCATCGGGATCCTGGTGTTTCGTCTGTAGAAACTTATGACAAATCCTTCTGTCGACGATCACCCCCTTAAAATATTTCTCTCCAGAGGAAGGAAATCATGTAGCTTCTGCTATGGTGGATTATGTTATCATCAATTTCAATTCCCCCAACTAAACACTCTCACAGTCATAATTCTGAGCAAAGGCACGAGATACCCCCTCATGATGGCCTTTGAATTTTTCTAAGAACATGACTCATCTGGTCTGCTCAAATTTATCCCTGCAAAATTGGTATTCCTGTGTATCCCTGTATAATTGGAACATTGGTTCATGTCTATCAACCCCCATGCTAACTTAAAATCAATTCTCATAGCGTATGAGGCAATGGAACGTAGGACGATGGTTTAGTATCAGAACAAAGCAGCGCACAATGGAGTACCGAAAGAGAACAGAGTATGAAAACAGTATGAGGGGGAAAAGAAACAGTATGAATGGAGATCATATAGTAAAAATGGGTAAATAATGCTTCATTTAGATGGTGAAGCCATCCAGAAGAGCGTTTATAGATCGAAATTTGAATTAAAATGGTCAAATCAATTATAATGATGACAAGAGTAATGGTAAGTTGTATCCATAATAACTTGGAAGATCATATTAGGAATTTCATTATAGCATGTTCATGATGGTGTTGAGAAATGATTACAATATATAGGGTCGATGTGATTGAATTTCACCATTATGAAACCGTCGACATCATTGTGATCGGAAGATAATCGTGGATTTGACATGTATTATGACATAGTTTAAGCCAATTATTAACGCAGCGTAATGTTGGCCAATGGCACGATTTTATTTCTTCATGATATGAATGGGAGTCTTTGACAAGAGTGTTTGAGAACAGAATTGGTCCTGCTAGTAGTATAATTACTACGTGCCTCTAAACATACTACAACCAGCCCATCAAAAGTTTCGAGTGCTTATGAATTATTTATTTAGCAGTAAAGATACACGAGGAATTGTAGAAGTTCATGGTAGGGAACTTGTAATAATTGATGTAATGCAAGTGCATGAGTGTAACCACAGGTCTAGTACACAATTAGCATGATTCTTAATAAAAGGAATAAATAGTGAGATTATACCTCTTATTACCTGAAACATTTGTATCAAGTAGGAAAATTATTGAGTATAGGATAAGAGATACCACGCTTCATTATCAGTATCGAACCACAACTTAGTATTGGACCACTGCCTAAAAACAATTGTTGTAGTACCGGACCAACGCAAGCCTTCTTCCTCAATATCGGATGAACATAGAGGCGAATATTTGTTGAAGTATTAGAACAAAACAGAGACTTGTCTAGTACCAGATGAACACAGAGGCGAATATTTGTTGCAGTACCAGAAGAACACAGAGATCTTATCTAGTACCAGAACAACACAATGATTTATTCTGGTACCCAATGAATAATTCGATAAGATACCTCATGGCATATTTTGTAGACTGGAATTTTGTAGGCTGCATTTTGTAGTGATTATTGGAATCTGTTGTTGCTTATGAGAACATGTGAATTTATTATGTTGCAAGAACATATAGGTAAAACAACAAACAACACACTAGTACAAAAACTCTGAAATTGGAGAGGAAAGTAAAAAATGAGGCAAAAGAATTCAATGACTGGGCTCCAAGATCTATAACAAGAAGGCAACTGCAGCTAGACATCCTCCTTTAGAGTTGCAGAAACTTCTCTTTTTGGAACCAAACAAACCATTGTTTCCATTTCCACTCCCATTTTATTGAAAACAAGATCCTAACTACTATTGTCCTGTGGATTTTTCTCAAGCCCAGATCAGTTAATGTTCGCCGATATTTTGAATTTCTAGGAGACTGGAAAACTTAAAGAAAACTCCTTATATTTTCCTGTGGATTTTTCTCGAGCCCGGGTCAATTAGTGTTCGTTGGTGTTTTCAATTTTTAGGATTCTGGAAAACTTAAAGAAAAATCCTTTTGGCTCCTTTCCCATGAGTAATCTACCAGGGTTGGGTAAAGGAATAAACTCACCTCTGTAAAACGTCATATTTATTGCCTATCTACATGAGAACATAATCAACTTAAGCATGTGTTAGTAACACCACAAAAAAATCACTATCTAACACACACCTATATATATACATATATGTACAAAATTAAATTAAATCACACAACGAAAACTTACAATGATGGTTCAGTAGGAGGGGAACCCCTCTTGCTTACCAATTGCATTTCTGAATTTTGAAGAACTTGTTTGATAAAATCCTCTTTAGACATAGGCTTATGATATACTTTCAATCGATTCCCATTCAAAACAAAGGAGGTATGATCTTCATAAATAGTCTTTATCTTTACTGACCCATTGTCATAAACTATGTCTACTTCATAAGGTCCCAACCATCGAGTGCACAATTTACTTTTAAAACTCTTGAACCTACTGTTATATAAAAGGGCCCTATCACTAGACTGAAAAGATTTCTTATCAATATACTTGTCAAGCCATTTGGTCCTTTGTTCTTGAATAAGTGTATTCCTATGCATATCATCTTGTCTGATTTCATCAAGTTCATTTAGTTGTAGTAGCCTCTGTTTTTGGGTTTCATCCAAATCCATTCCCAATTTCATAGCAGTCCTAAAATTTTATACTTGAAATTCTATGGTAAGAAACACCTACTTTCCATACACTAATTCATAATGTGTATGACATGTGGTGTTTCTCCAAGTTGTTTTGTAGGCCCATAAGGCTTCAGGAAACCGATCCACCCAATATTTATGGTGTAACTAAACTATCTTGGTAAGTATAGTCTCTATCACTTTGTTGGTTGATTCTGCATGTATGTTTTCTTGGGGGTGATAAGGTGAGGGTTTCCTATGTTTAATTTGATATTGTTCAGTAATAGCTTTGACCAGATTTGAGGTAAATTGAGTTCCTTGGTCTGTCACTATTTCTCGAGGCACGCCAAAATGAGTAAATATGTCTTCGAATATAAAATCAACAATAGATTGTTCATTTGCAGAGTACAAGGCTTTAGCCTCTACCCATTTAGTCACACAATTTGTACAAACCAATATATACCTTCTTCTTCTAGACATGGGGTTGATAGGGCCTACAAATTCCAAATCCCATTTCTCAAATGGTTCAATTACTACCTGAGCTTGGAGAGGCATTTCATCACTTGTAGTTGGTTTTCCCATCCTCTTAGCCTCTACCCATTTAGTCACACAATTTGTACAAACCAATATATACCTTCTTCTTCTAGACATGGGATTGATAGGGCCTACAAATTCCAAAATCCCATTTCTCAAATGCTCAATTACTACTCCTGAGCTTTGAGAGGCATTTCATCACTCAGGTAGTTGGTTTCCCCATCCTCCGACAATCATCACAAATTTCCACATATTTATTTTCATCCCTAAAAATAGTTGGCCAACAGTAGCATGTCTACAAAGATTTTGTATGTTGTCCCTCAGATCATCAAAATGGGTCTCCACATTACCATTATATGTGCTTGGAGACATACATCCATCCTCCTCAAGACACATATTCTAATCACCAAATCAAGTCATGTATGGTATATACATTCATCATGCCACATATAATTTGTGTTCAACTGAATAATCCTATGCTTTTCTCAGAGGGACAAATTATGAGGTAATTTCCATGTTACAAGATAGTTATCCACATCTTCATACCAAGGACAAGTAGAAATAGAAAATATAAACAAACTTTCATCTGGAAAATTGTCATCCACTAGGGAATTATCACCTGTATGAATGAGTCTAGATAGGAAATCAGAAACAAGGTTATCTTTGGTAGGTCTGTCAATGATATTAATATTGAATTCTTGCAATAATAGCAGTCATCTAGTAACTCTAGCACTTGTTACTGGCTTATTCATTAAAAACCTAATAGTTGAATGGTCTGTATGTACAAAAACCTCATACCTTGTTATGTAGCGTATAAATTTATTAATGGCATGAACCAATGATAAGAATTCCTTTTCAGTGACAGTGTAATTCACTTCAGTAGGGGAGAGATTTTTGCTGAGAAAGTAGATAGCATAGGGAAGTTGGTTTTCTCTTTGTCCTAGAACGACTTCCAAAGCGGTATATCAGGCATTAATGCAGATATGAAAGGGAAGAGACCAATTCAGTCCTCTTAACACATGGGCACTCAAAAGATATTTCTTTAAAATTTCAAAATAAATCTTACATTGCTCATCCCAATGGAATTCATCCTCCTTTGCTAATAATTTGAATAGCGGGGCAACCAAATTTTTGAGATTTTGAATAAATCTCATGTAATATCCAACATGCTCCAAGAAGCTTCTAACTTCTTTTTATGAGATAGGGATTTTGATTTGAGAAATAATTTCAATTTTAGCAGGATCTACCCGTATAACAGTATCGGAAATATGATGACCCAAGACAATCCCCTCAGTGAGCATCATTCTAGATTTTTCATGGTTGAGGGAGAGATTGGTCTCTTTACACCTGATCAATACTTTCTCCAAATTGTCCAATGCTTGTTGAAAATCATCCACGTATAATGTGAAGTCGTCCATATAGACTTCTACACAGTCACAGGTTAAATCAGAAAAAATGGCTAGGACATCCCTCTGAAAGGTGGCAGGGGCATTACACAACCCAAAGGGAAGAACCCTATAAGCATAAGTACCCCATGGACAAGTGAATTTGGTTTTCTCCTGATCTTCAGGGGCAATTTGGATCTAATTATACCCACTAAACCCATCTAGGAAAGAAAAGTATCTCTTCCCAGACAAGTTGTCCAATAACTGGTCTATGAAAGGTAAGGGAAAATAATATCTATAGGTAGCCTTGTCCAACTCCCTGAAGTCCACACAAATTCTCCACTTGCCATTTTTCTTGGGGAAAATGACTAATGAAGTCACCCATTTCCTATCTGAAATAGGGTAAATGAAATTGACATGCAGGAGTTTTTGGAGCTCTTCTTTCACTATGTCTTTTAAGGTTGGGTTCATTCTTCTTTGGGGCTTCCTAGCAGGTCTAATTTGATCATTGGAGTAAATATGGTGTATACAAGTATCAGGGTGAATTCCTTTCATATTAGAGTAATCCCATGCAAACGATCTGGACTATCCTTGGATCATTCAGATCAATTTTTGTTGTTGATCTAATTCTAGGCCAGAATTTATACATAGGGATTTCCCGTGACTGATTTCAACAATTCGTAAATTTGACTTATCTTCTTCACTTATTTTTGATATAGTAAATAATGTAGAAGTGGAGGGATGGAAAACTTCCTGGAACTCAGGGATGAAAATATGTGTGAATTCTAGGAGAGATTGAGGATACTCAATGCATTCTGCATTGGTTAAAAATAGGCTTTAAATATGTTCTTCATTTTGTTCTTGAACTCCCTTTGCTTGCTCAAGTGTTAACAGGAGTTGAGCATAGTTCTCCTCCCCATACGGATTATCCATCCATACTATAACTTCAGTGTCTAGTTGGGCAGGAGGAAAGAGAACAAGTTTATGACTGTGGGTTCCATTAGAAATTGTCATCTCCCAAAACCGACAACTAATAAATGCATCAGCAGTGCCCAACCAAGGTCGACCAAGCACAACTTGATGGCCAAGTTTTTAGGATTTTGAATGAATTTCCAAGAAGTCCACAGGATATTCCCAGGAATATAAGGTAATCATTACATCATCTAGACTTCCTCATGGGTTGATGATTGATTTGTCTGCTAATTCCAACAATGTTTGTGTTGCCCTTAAATGATTTAGTTGTAGTGTAAGCATAGTATCAACATGCATAACATTTATTGTTACTCCTAGATCAATAAGGGTGTTTGACAAAGAAATGCCATTAATTTCTATAGTCACCACTAGGTTTCCTAGATCATTATATTTGGATGGAATTTCTGATATAAATTATGATAGTTGTCCAACCACTTTTATGATAGGAGGATCCTTCCTCTTCCTTCCAGGATTTTTTATGCAAAGATCCCTTATAATTTTAGCATATATAGGAATATTTTTAATGTCTTGGAGTAGGGAATATTAACACATACATTTCTTAGTTCAGCTTCTAAGTCATGTCCTAGAGGTACCTCAGGTTTCTTCACAAGTATTCTTTATGGATAGGGTGGAGGATTAGCTTCTTGAGGTATTTTTTATGGTTGAGGAGTGTGAGGGAGAATTTCCTTTTGTATAGATATGTATTCTTCTTCATTGGGTTGGTCATCTATATGTTCTTCTTCTCTAATAGCCAATGTAGAATTTGGTTTATTCAACAATTTCCCATATCTCAATTGAATTATACTCCATCCCATGGGTAAAGGCTTGTACCAAATAGTCATGGCCACAGAAGTAGAACCCACCTCATCATTGGAAAAATCCAATTACCTAAATCGCATGGACAAGGCTCATGGTATCCTATCCATGACTATTTCTCTTGACCTATGGTTTCACATCAATGCATGCAAGACACCAAATGAGATCTGGACCACATTGGAAGCACTCTTTGGAAAGTAGGATGAAATGAGGGGCCATTTGCTCGAAGTAGAAATAAACTCCTTGGATTTGAAGAACTTTGACAATCTCCAATATTTATTCACCAAACTTAAATATCTCCTCCATTAATTGAAATATTATGGTATTGAAAAATCCGAACAGGAAAAACAACTAGTTCTTTCTATCATGGAAAAACTTGGACCAAAATTTAGCGTATTTGTCTCCACATTTCATTCTACCAAATCCACCATAGGAGAAACTTGGACAATGCCTTCATTATCACAGTTTATACAGGATTTGACACAAGAGTAGGATAAGCTCATTTTGATGGGCATAATTAAGGGCCCAAAGGCACATGCATTTGTTGTGCATGATGGAAACAACTCTCAAAATCCTAAATCCAAAAGGAAAGGCAAAGAAAAGGTTCATGAAGATCCAAAGAAGGAAGGATACTCCAAACCCTTCAATGATTCCTCTGGTTCCAAAGGTGGAAAAACAAATCAAGGGAAGAATTGTGGTTACTGCAATCACGGGAACCATCCAAAATCAACCTACATGGAGAAGTAGATTGATCATATGGAAAAAATTATTCAGAAAAACAATCTCAAGGACTTCATTCATGACGCTTCCAAGAAGAAGTCATAGTATAAATCCCCTAAGAAAGGAAATCCTTATGCATTAGTTGTTATACATTCTTCTCTTGACACTTTGATTGTATATCCAACTGCTTCACATCATATGGAAAACACAAATGATATTCTATCTTCTATAACTGCATGCACAGGACATCCTATCCTCATGGGGGATGACTCTCCATTTGAGGTTACCAGAAAAGGAAGAGTGGAACTAGATCATGGAATATTTTATAACATTCTCCATGTTCCTAAACTTTATGTGAATCTTCTCTAAATGTACCAAATTATACACACAGGCTCAGGGGAAAAGGTGGAGTTCACCCCAAACTATATGTCCATTTTCAACATGCAAGATAACTCCAAAAAACATTTCCTGGAGGTAAATCATAAATATCGGTTATAAAAAAAAATTTAATTACCAAAATTAGATCTACAAATATAATCACCAGAAATATTGAATACACAATAGATCCACAGAGAAATATAGAAGAAACCACACTTTTATTATAAGAAAACCCTTGAGGTAGGGAAACACCATACAATGGATCCTATTATGGAAGGGATCCTCTCATGTTCACTTGCCTCTTCGAGAGGACATCCTCCTATTGAGCTACCGCTCCAAATACAATAATTATCTCCATATCTCATTACATTGTATGAACCCCTTTATATAGTGCAACCAACCACCTAAGAACATTCTAGTGGAGGAACCTTCTAGAAGAAGAATTCCTCTTATATTTATTATATCTAACTAACTACCATAATGGGTCTTATTTAATACTATAGTGGACCTAGTACACCTTACATTGAATGGGCTCCACTATGGGCCCTCTAGGGCCCCCACTACCTCTCTAGCTACCTAACATTACATCCCCCTTATGAAATAGTTGTCATCAACGTTTGGTGTAGAACCATATACCAGGGTCCCATGGATAAGTGTGGATCATAGTGTTGAAGTAAACTAGAGAACTAGGGTCCCATTGATAAATGAAAGACAACATGCTGAAGTAGTTCAACCGACATTGTAAACCTGGGTCCCATGTCCTGGTGCTCATGTGAAATCCAAGCGGAAGATATCGGAACCCAATAACCAACTGAAAATGATGCTCCAAATAATGACACCTATCATGTGGATCCAAATAATAATATCCATCCACATAGTGGGAAAGGATCAAAGTTGAATCTAGAAGGAAAAATACCATTGTAGAATATGTAGACTGGACATTTGTAATCATAAATAGCTCTTGATTTGTCACATTGATGTTCTCTACAAAAGGTGGAGTAGAGTCATTAAATAAAATATGAAAGTGGTTGTTATCCAAAAAATGAAAATTATCCATATACCAATCATCACAATCGGCCTCAAAATCATACCAAGCATATACTTCTTGATAATATTCATCTCTGAGATTTGTCATAAAATATCTCTCCTGCATACAATCCAAGGTCCTTTGAATATTGTGACAACTATCCCTAATAATGTGTTTCCCTTTGTGAAGATGTTGTTCAATGTCTTCAATCTTTTGTAGAATGCACATGAGGAGTTGAAATCCAATATTCATTGGAAACACAACATATAATATATCAAAATAAATCTCTTAAGATGATTTATCTGATGATATTGATCTGATAGAAATCTGAACATCCTATGAAAAGCTATGAATTCTAGAGTCTCATTGTCATCCCGAAAAACCCTCAAAATGGTTGATTTTAAATCAGTGATATATTTACTTTCGGAGCTCCGATTTGGATGATTTGTTTTTTGAAATCAACTATTTTTTAAAGAGTAACTCAGATATGTAAATTTTTTTGGCAATTTTGGCCTCCGAGTGCTATAGAAATCAAAAAATTGTGCCATCGTCAACAGAAAAAACCCTGAAAATTGCATATTTTAAAATGTCTATATCTTGACTTCCTGGACTCTGTTCAAGACGATTTTTTTTTTTAATTGGGTATTTTTCTAAGAGGAAATAAGATATACAACTTGTTTCTGCAAAATTTTCACAAAAATATATAGAAATTGTCTGGAATGTCTCGTCCCTCTTTTTCTTCTCCGAAAAAATATGCAGAAAAAAAATAAAAATAAATAAATAAAAATAATTTGTCCACACTTCTTGCCAAGGAAAGTGATCTGATACCAATTGTTAAGTACCAAAGTAGATATACAAATATAATCACCACAAATATTGAATACACAATAGATCCACGGAGAAATATAGAATAATCCACACTTTTATTATAAAAAAACCCTTGAGGTATGGAAACACCATACAATGGATCCTATTATGGAAGAGATCCTCTCATATTCACTTTCCTCTTCGAGGGGGGATCCTCCTATTGAGATGGTGCTCCAAATACAAAAATTCTCTTCATATCTCATTACATTGCATGAACCCATTTATATAGTGCAACCAATCACCTAAGAACATTATAGTTGAGGAACCTTCTAGAAGCAGAAGTCCTATTACATTTATTATATCTAACTACCATAATGGGCATTATTTAATACTATAGTGGACCTAGTCCACCTTACATTGAATGGCCTCCACTATGGTCCCTCTGGGCCCCCCACTACCTCTCTAAATACCTAACACTTTTTCTAAGTTTATTGAACTCGATTCCTCTATACCACTTACACATGTTGATGACAGAAGTAGATTATGGCACAATAGGTTTGGTCACCTGAACTTCAGGTACATGTAGTATCTTAGAAAGAAGGGGATGGTCACCGAGTTACCTGATATCCACTTTTCCGAAGGGGTTTGTGAAGGATGTGTCATTGGCAAGAATCCTCAAATGAAGTTTCAAAAAGGAAAAGCTCACATGGCCTCCTCTCCATGTGATATTATTCGCATTGATCTCATGGGTCCATTCATGCATCCATCCATTGGTAATGCAAGGTACATGCTTACATTTTTGGATGATTACTCACGTTATACTTGGGTATTTTTTCTCAGAAAAAAGTTAGAGGTCATTGAGCACGTAAAAGAGTTCAAGGCACTTGTTGAGACTCAATCAGGGAGAATGATCAAATCCCTCCATACAGATAATGGGGGGGAGTATGTCAATGAATATGTTCATAATATTTATCTTGAGGTCGAGATACAGTTGAAGCACACAGTACCATACACTTCACAGTAGAACGGGGTTGTTGAGAGGAAGAACATATCTCTCAAGGATATAGCATCTTGTATGTTGCATGCAAGGTCACTTCCTAAGAAGCTTTGGGTTGAGGCACTTAATTGTGCCAACTACATTAATAATAGATACCCTCACAGATTTGTCAAGGATCAGACTCCTTTCAAGGCTTGGAGCGGAAACAAAACATAAGTCACCCACTTATGTATCTTTGGATCACAAGCATGAGTCGACATTAGCTCTGAGAAGAGGAAAGCACTAGATCCACTAAGTACTACATGTATTTTTGTTTTCTACCCAAATGGTGTGAAAGGATACATACTTATTGATCCCTCTATAGACCAACTCATAATTGAGTGCAATGTTCAATTTGAGGAAATTATTTTGCATGCTCCACAAGAGCCGCATGCAAATACTCTTGTCCTTCAACCAATTAGAGATGATGAGTCAGCGGATTTAGAATCCACTTCATATATGAGTTCTAATACAGAGTTGGAGGATTCAGAGCATTCAGATGCATAGTCAAAGCATTCAGATGTAGATTCAGTACATGCAGATAAGGAACCAGAGCATATGCCTAAGTGGGAATAGTCCAAACTTCAGGATGTAGGATATATTGTTGGGGATCCAACAAATCTGAGGAGGACCAAATATTAGTATGAGGATCCTCCTCATGTACTCATTTCCACTAAACCCACAATGCCTCTAGATTGTTATATGGTTCAATATTCAGACCCACAGACCTACAAAGAGGCTGCAGGGAACCCCTTTTGGGAAGAATTCATGCAGAAGAAGTACAACTCTCTCCTCAAAAACTAGACTTGGGATCTAGTTTTGTTTCCTTCATATAGGAAGCTTGTTAGAACTAAATGGTTCTACAGGACCAAAAAAGTAGCAAACAGACATGTGAGAAGGCACAAGCAAATACGGGTTGCCAAGGGATTTCAGCCGATACATGGGATCGACTATGATGAGACTTTTTTTCCAGTAGCAAAGTTGGATTTTATCAGGTTGTCCCTTTCCATTGGACCATCCATGGGATGGAAAGTACATCAGATGGAAGTAAAGAATGTTTTTCTTCATGGGGATCTCTCAGAGGAGATTTATAAGGAGCAACCATCTGGATTCATACAAAATTCATCTTTAGTGTGTCGACTCAAAAAGTTGCTCTATGGCCTCAAGCAAGATCCTAGACCATGGTACACAAAGATGGAATCCTTCTTTCTCTCCAAGAATTTTTTCAGATGAAAATCCAATATAAATGTCTACATATTGAGGACCACTAACTCACTTCTAATCCTAGTTCTATATGAGGATGATCTTCTGATCACCGACAACTCAGTTTCAACAATTTCCTCAGTCAAGGGAATTCTTCATGACAAGTTTTCGATGACGGACATGGGTCCACTCCATTTATTTCTTAGTCTCGAGATCAGTCGGGATAGTTCAGGAATCAAGCTATCCTAGGCTAAGTATGTTTGGGATCTCTTGAAGAGATTCCACATGACATACTGCAAGTCTACACCTACACCTTTCATATCTAGGTTTACACTTGAGGATGGTCAAGATACACCAGTGGTGGAAAGCACCTTGTATCGACAGCGTGTGGGGAGCCTTCTATATCTTACCCACACCTGACCAGATCTATCATATGCAATAGGGGTAGTCTCCGGGTACATCTAGGAATCACATGAGTTACATTGGAAGGCTTCCAAGCACATCCTCAGATATGTTCAGGGCACCATCAGTTATGGGATCCACTATGCATCAAGTTGCAAGTTGGATCTCATAGGCTTCACCAATTATGACTAGGTTGGTGATGGCACTGATCGCAAGTCCATATCTGAATACACTCTTAGTTTGGGTTTAGGGCCTATCTGTTGGTCGAGAAAGAAACAATATGTTATTTTTCTATCTTTAGATAAGGTTGACTACAGAGGAGTAGTTAATATTACCATCCAGAAATTGTGGCTACAGAACTTCCTTACAGAGTTTGGCATCCAGTTCCATAGACCTACTGTCATTTTTTGTGAAAACCAGAGTACTCTCAAGTTTTGCAGATACCCAGGGCAGTGGCAGCGGACAAAGAATATTGAGATCCATAAGCACTACATCAGAGATCTAGTCCACGAGAGGATCATCGACCTACATCTGTGTGCTTCCTCTACACAAAATGTTAACATACTCACCAAGACTTTCATTGAGAAGAAGTTTCACTCTCTACATGATCATCTTGGAGTGAAGGACAAAGTTTCCTAGCAATTGTCTTTCTCTTCTTTTGATACATTGTATTTTGAGGGGGGCGGGGAGCGGATGTTTCCCATTATGTTTTCCCTCTTTCCTCATGTTATTTTAATGTTCATTAGTTTCATTGTTCATGGGTACCTAACACGGTCTTTGTTGCCGAGACCCATTCATTATGTATACTCCCTGGTAGTGTTCAAGGGGGTTTGGGAGATATTACACACACCTAGTATTTTTCTTTTATTGTATTTTTCTTTTATTGTATTTTCCTATGTTTATTTGGATATGTTAAAGGTCCCTTAGTTTGATATATTCTCCCCTAGACAAGGGTGTCACATACCCTCCAAACAATTCTCAGTTACTATTCAGTTAGACTAGTTGAGTGAAGTGTTGCATGTCAACATTCATTTTATCACCAAGTGTTGCATGTTAAACTTGGGATCATCACCAGTAAGGAACATTCCTCATTTGTGAGTGATATTCTCCTCATTTGTTAGTGATATTCTCCTCATTTCACTCTGGTTTGACTAGTTAATTGATGATTGCATGGTCAGTTAACTAGGACTAGGTTGCAGTTGACTCCTGTGACTGCCAATGTGTGTTAGATCTCTCTAGAACACTCTTAATGTGCATTAGTTGACCACTATGGTGAGTTAGTTGTGTGATACATAGTATATCACTTGTATTGTATCATTTATCTCAATCGGTTAATAGAAATTATTTCATTCTTTCCTCCATTGTTTTGTCTTCTCTTCACACTGTTAGCACTAGAAGTCACACCTAGACTATTGTAGGTGTAAGCCTAATACCCATCAGAATTTGAATAATTAAATTAGATTTATTCTTGGCGGATCATCAAGAAAGACCAAGAAAGAGGGTAGCATATTATCTGCAGAGGAATTCCATTGGGCATGGATTCATAACATCCTGCATATCAAAAGCAATCAAGCAACATGCCAGATAAAAGCTTATGCAATGGTGGGTAGAAGAATTGAGGATGTAAATAAAGGCTCGATATCCATCATATAGAGATCCTTTATGAAAACATATTAGAGAGTGCATGAACAATAAACAATGATTAATAGGAAAGCTAAAATGAATCATTTGCTGCTCATGAATCCATCAATCAAGGGCAGCTATGATCCTCAAATACTGCAGTTTATTCAAGCAAGAAGATAAGGTAAAATGATAACAAAGAAACACAACCTTTGATAAACAACTCTCATGAATATTCAATGGTAGAAATGATTACAACACAAGCCCTAAGGCATACATTGACTCACACATCTCTTCTACTCCTAGAAGCCCTCCTCGGGTCTCAAGACCGAACCCTCATACAATGAAAATTACCCAATATAAAGAGATGTATCCTCCCCCAGCTCAGGGATTCGGTTCCAACTGATCGATCTCCTAATATTAGACTTAGTTTCAACAAAAATAGGAACTAATTCTAAACTCATTGTTGAATACAAGGATTCAATTTTGAGTTGCATTAATTACATCTTGACAACTTGAAAATTCATTAATAAATGACAAACAACTTAATCTTTGAATCTTCATGTCGACCTAGTGTACATGATCCAGCTGGAAGTCAAAAATGTTGACCTGGATGATTGATACTATGTCACAGTTGCACATCGTGTTTGCAATTTATTGCACAACTGAATGCTTCAGCATTTGCGCAGCGAAAGCCCTATTTTGGTTTTTCTTCGTTGTATGATCTCTGCAAAATGTCAGAAGGTTACTTACTGCCATCATCTCCTTCAAAATGATGTTGCTGAGCTCTAAGATAGAGTAAGTATTTCACAAGAGGATTCCATTCTTCCTCGATATTATAAACAAGAAGTAATGGCCTTCATGATATCTGTAATACTAAAGAATCCAATCATTTTAGGATACTCAAATACTATAGTTCCAAAATGGTTATCATTCATGCCAAGCTCCAAGAAAACTTTACTCTGCATTTGAATTCCTCCGTGAGAAAAGATAAAAATTTTGAGCAGTGGTTTACAACAAAACCCATCCAATCTATTAAAACTTTGGGACTTTCCAGAAATTGGGCGTTATCATCCAAATATTCTTCAACAAACCCGGCACCATAAATCCAATGCATGCATAGCTTACTGTCAAGGATGTGTAGACTATGTTCACAAGAATTAGTGCCTTTTTTCCCAAGAAAACGTTCTCAGGAATTATTTACTTCCATCTCTCGCACCAACTTCCAATCCTGAATTGATCTTAAATTTCACATTATTTGGATATCGCTTTGATGTAAATTTGATTGGATGTTCCATACATTGTATATGCCTATCTGTTGTTGAAATCAATTTCTTATCAAAGTGAAAAAGAGATTGATCGAAGTAGGGAGAATGACTCTGTAACTGAAAACTGAAAGGCGTGCATTCCATCGTCTCCTTCACAACGTTTCATTACATTGGCAAATGCATTGAAACAACAATTAACTCCATTGTTCACTTGACAAATATAAACTCTCAAAAGTTTTGCACGCCTTCCCCATCACATAAATTGTAGCAGCAAAACTTTGAGCATCATCAATCTTTTCTAATGATATTTCCAGGGGACCTCTCATTTCTACCAGATTTGCCACAGTTGTCAAAACAGAGAATGTTGCATCTCTTACATCTGGAATTTCGTCGATACCTCGGCATTCATTTGGAGACTCACCTCTTGATATCTGTTTTTTTTTTTGCTCTTGTTGGTAGTTTTGTAATCCGTCTGATATCGTTGACGTGGCATTATCCCACATAGTCGAAACAAAAAATATCTTTATCTGTTTATATATGCCAATGGCGATAATCTAAGCATTGCACTAATTCGGCTTGCGCCTTGTGTTATTTGTTGACTTGTATTTTGAGCTTGGCTCGTGGAGTTTTATGATGAGTTTGGAAAATTGGAGATTGGGATAAATTTCCAATTGAAAAATTATTAAAACCCTACAAAACATCCAAGACCAAAATTAGTAATAAAAACTCTATTTTATTTGACAAAATTTGGAAGTAATTTGCTCCTAATTCCATCCTTTTGTCATTCCCCATAAGTCACCAACTGGCACCAAAATTGGCTTTTTTTGGCGCTACCGAATCACTAAGATCACTAGATGCTGCAAAAAGTGGCACCAAAATTGGTTTTTTTTGGCGCTACCGAATCACTCAGATCACTAGATGCTGCAAAAAGTGCCATAACCCTGTAAAAACCAAAATTTGTATGTGATAACACACACTATTTGCAAGTTGTGTATGTTTCATTGTTAGCTAGATATTTTGTGTAGGTATCTCAAAAAGTCTACACTACATGTGGGATAGATATTGAATAAAGATAGTGTCATTTTGCATGTGCGATGAGTTCTATCTATTGTTTTTTTTATTTCTTTGTACATATACTATAAATATAATCTAGTTATTCTTTTTTATATTGAAGAAAATGTGGATGTGTAATAACATATACATCGCATATACATATTGCTTGTATAGTTATTGAATCCAAAAATAGCACGTGCATTGAGCCCAATGGGTTTACTGGACACTATTAGCATTCCAGTGTCACTATATTGTTTTTTTTGCAATTCAATTATGTCAAAATTTTAATGGACATTGGACTAGATGTTTATATGTTATTGGTCATGTTACATTGCAACATTGATATATTGTTACTGGAGCTAGATTGCAATTGGAACAAGTTTTTCTATTTGATGCTTCCAGAATTGTCGTTTCTATGGAATTTGTAAGGAATACTTGATATCTTTAGAAAATTTTATGGTTTTTTCAAATTCCATATGCATCTCTGCTGACAGTGTTATAAATTGTTTCTAGAAACATTTTTGCACTATTGTTAGGATATTTAGACACTTAGGAGTTAGTTAAGATCTACTTGGTCTAATATGTCGTTAGGTAAAAGTGTGTTTCTTTAGTATGCATTTGTAGTTAGAAAATCCGACGGTCACGATATGTTCCCGACATAGAGTGATCCGAC
>SNQJ01S0000661.1:30289-62860 GCA_010110895.2 Picea sitchensis | reverse complement strand
CAACTACATATGTTATGCTTGCATAATTGATGTGCATATGTATATTTCCCTGTTTTTTTTAATAGATTTTTTGACATTTGAATCTAGTCCAAGTGAGAATAGAACATCTAATAAAGGTTTTGCATAAAAATGAACTTAGGCATTTTGATGCTTGTTTATCAATTATGGCCTCGCATGGAATGATCAATGTAGTTTCTATTGATTTAAAAAAGTTGGTCTGACTCAATATTATTTCTATTTATATAGTGTCTATGATAAATATCTCATAAATAACATTAAAAATAATGTTCTAATTGGCCTATATAGAATCAAATGCAATTAAACTTCAATAAAAATCACCATGTTTTATTGTTGCATTAAGTCAGATATTTCTCTTATTCTAGATCATATTGTGTACAACTAGCTACAAAAAATTGCAAAGGACAGGTTACTTGTTTGGCATATGTGCATACTCATATGGAATTTAAATAGAAAACAAAAAACTTAGTGAATTGTAGAGGTTTTGACTAAAATTTATATATGGCAGAAATTGTCTACAAGTTTGCCGATTTAATTTGATGATTCCAAATTTGACAAAAGTATACAAGTCTTCAATACCATTTTCCCCAGTTCTTTCTCAAGACAACATTTATGTTTCTAAATTCCTTTTCCCATAGACTTTGGAGAATCATTTTCTGCTATTGTTGCAATGTACTATAAATCGTTGAACTTGTAATAAGATAAGTTCCATAGTTTATTGTTTTTCTAGTTTATCTATTTCATCTCATTGCAAATAAAAATATTTAGTAAAGTGTCCCTCCTAGGATATCAAAATAGACAATTTGTATTGCTATGCATGACTCTGTAAATTTGTATGCAATGACCATTCAAACATAACTAAAAACAACTAGCAACTATAATAACTTATCTTGGTTTGCATTATGATGAATCCTAAATGTACATATACATGTAATAAATTAAAATGAAACTTCCATTGAGTTCATTGAATTGCAAATAGATGTCATTTTTGCAAGTATCTAAAGTATTAGGAGTGTGGAAGTGTAGGAGTGTGGGATTGCAGTGGAATGACTTGTTTGATTTATATACACTTTTCTTGAAAAATAGAATAAATGTCCTCTTAGAAGGTGTTGGATGTTTCTTTTGATGACCCTGGTTCTATTCTAGGTTTCTAGCAAAACCATGCAAACCATCGGCCCTTCTAGAGACCAGAAGGAAACACTGTGCACATAGTGCACAATGCAGTCTCACTCGAGATGGCTTTATGGGTGACAGCCTGACCCAGATGTATACAGTCTTGGAAGGGAGGTTGTTGTGGGGACGTTAGACATCTTTCTACCTCAAAATATACCAGATATAGTATTATAACACATCATTATATACATATCTACCATTATGTCATCACTTCCATTCATTTAACATTCATTATGGAGTAATAATCTTGTCATTTTATTGTGCGCTATATTTTTCTATTACCATATTCATTCATTCCTCATAACTAATAGTAGTAAGAAGAATACAACATTGCACATAGAGACACAAATTTTACCATGGTTCACCCCCCTTGGGCTATGTCCACAAAGATCTAGAATTCTTCACTCTTTTATTATTCTTCATAAAAAGTCATAGTGTTGCGCACATTACATCTGAATACAAGTGAAGATAGTGAGGCTGACAAGATAACACCAAGCTCCACAACTTGCAACCTTACCCTCGATTACAATGCATATCTCTCTCTAAAAAATAGACTCATCTCCAAAACTAGCTCCACAACTAGATAGCTCAAGCAATAACTCTTCTTAACATCATTAGATATCCTAAGATCTCAGAATACATATTTACACTACAAAAATGGGCTAAGATACCTGTTACAACAATGACCAAAACCTTAAACCACTAACCCTAGGTGGATTAGGTTTGTCCACTTTCTAACTCCTTGCGCATGGTTGATCTGCATCCTTCTTCCTTTGACTTTCTTGCTTCCTTGGCATCGTTTTTCCTTGTTTTTCAATGCACACTCCTTTTCTGGTCCATTTTCTAACTACTTAATTAATTGTTGTGTTGTTCCCCAAAATGCAATACACCAATAGCAGGGATACACATCTATGGAATGTAGGAAGGTTGAAGATATAGTTGTATGAAATGAAAAAGTGCACAAGCGTGCATATGCGAATTTTGCATAGAAAAGTTGGAAATAGACTGAACTCCTGCAAGTGCTTGAGACCTTTTGCAGACTGCACTAGTGTTGAATATATGAATATGTGCATTGCAATTAAACGTGGAAATTTGTAAGTAAAAACACATATAATTTGGATATTTTTGAAATAAAGGAATCTTTTTGGTAATCATAGCTCATATACTCGTTACTGTAGTACAAAATTATAACTAAAAATATTGTGTAAAATTGTTATGTCACCCAATATCTATTTAGAATTCCTTTGAAAAATCTTTTTTACTTAGCCATTTTTACGTTGTGTGAAGCCCCTTGTTGTGACCATATCTATGCATTCATCCTACCTATATCTTTCTTGCATCATCACTTTGCATTGGTATATGCTCTGCATAGCCACTACTTGGTTCTAATTCTATTTTCAAGCCATGTGGAGACTATTTATACTAGTGATCATCTCACACTTCGACACTTTGCATTTGCAATCGTTTCGTGTGCGTCTTTCTCGCGATGCACCTAATTTGGATGATAAGGGAGTGATTTATTGCATGTTGATTTTCTTGTATTAACCACGAAACAAAGGTTATTCAGGAGTAGTTCCAAGTGAATGTTGAGATTTCCTATTTCTTGGTTAATCGTTTCTATTTATTGTTCCCTGTATTTCGTATCTATTTCAGGCATGGAAAGGAAATTTTAGTAAATAGGCTTGTTGTAGTTTAGCATAAATAAATTGGACTTTCCTATTGTATTGTTCATACATTTCACATATAGAAAATTCCATTAAAAAAAACACAAGTATAGAAGATAAGAAAAGAAACCACCAGTTTTGTTCACATGGTGTATGTACCACATCTTCTAACAACAATATTGCTTCAGGGAAAATTCGAAGAATGTCCATAGGAAAACTCTCTTTCCAAATTTCAACAATATGACATGGACATCTACTTTTTCCATAATGTTAAACGACGAACATTGTAGATTGATAACTGGTATTGAAACTGTGAATATCATCGATGGAATGCACACTTGTAGAAGACATGTCTAGCCGAGCACTACGTATACAGATAATGCAAAGGACTATCCAAATCATCAATAATCACTACATTGAAATAGCATTTTGATAAGAAAATTTATGAAACACAGTCCATTGCCAGAAGAATTTTATATGGAATTTGCAGAACCATCACAATTAGGAGGAAAGAGTGTCTCGCCTAGTCCTAATATTTTTCACTTTCTCATTTGAAATCGTTTGACACCATGGATTCTGACAAGCAACCTAATTTGTGTGATATCCAAGTCATTTATGGCATGTCTATTTGCTCATATTTGCAAAAAAATGGAGGCTATTTAGAAATTGTGTGAAGTAAATGTCGTGGATTTCTATGAGTTGTCCAATGTCTTCTATTAATCAAGTCTTGTACTAGTAGCTAAGTCCAGTGTGAAAATGACATGTTATTAAATATTCCCTATGCACTTGGAATTTAAAGCATTTGGAGCTTCATAATGTACTATTCATAATATTCATGTATATCAAAGTGAATTTAAAGAAACACACCTAAAGAAGATGCAGTATATAGAAGGTTGATGGACAAACTTGGTTTCTAAACTTAAAGAATATGACATGGACATTAACTTTGTATAAATTTTCAAGTAACAAGGACTATAAATTGATGAGTGGCATTGAAGTTGTAGACATCCTCCATGCACACCATGTACTAACTCAAGATGTAACCACATCCCAAAGAAATCGTAATCAAAGGCCTCTTTACTTAGTAATTTTCCACCTTGCATTGATTCGTTTGCTACTATATTATCTCCACATATGACACATGTATATGTTCCACAGTTCACGTCCTCTGCACATCCAATAGTTTTGTTGCATCGATTCTGACAACCCATGTAATTTGCACTAAAATTGAATCTTTTATGACAAGTGTATTTTCTCTGACTTACGAAGAAAGTGTGGCGATAATGAATAATGTAAAGTAAATGTCTTGTTGTTCTATGAGCTACTTAATGGTTTCTAATTATGATTACACATCTTCCAAAAATAGTTCATATGTGTGGAAAGGATATCCTAGTAAATATGTTTCATGTATTTATCTTTAAATAAAATGGACCTTGGTAATAGATTATTTCTAACCTTCACCTATGCCATTTCTATTTAAAAAAAGTCATATGGTGAATAGAATAGAACCCAGCCCTTTTGCGGTGATATTGTCAAGTCACTAGCTAGAGAGAACAATGGTTTCCATTGGTATACCTCCTACAAGTGATTCTTGAACAAGAGTTCCAAAGAAAAGAAAAGAAACAAACTATGGACCACAGGGATTTTCAATGTTGGTTGTGTACCTGACATTTTCGACTACAAGGAACTCGTATCTTGGTGTGCTTAAAGGTTTGATTCCAGGACAAGAATGATTAAGGTCACATAAAAAGGAAATAATATAGTGTTGATTACTCCCAAGGTGTTTAAAAAAATTCTTTGTCTTCCTACTGTGAATCAAGGTTTTGGAAGCAGACGCATTCCTAGCGTCTCAGGAAGGTGGTGCCAATATTTTGTGAGAATTTATGCTACCTCCTGCAAACATGTCGAACAACCTTTCAATAATTGACATAAATTTTATACAAGAGCCATACCGAGACTTTTCATGGTTGTTCACACAGGTAGTTGGGTGACAGTCGACTTCACACATACCCAGGTCAACATTGTATGCATTGTACTTTACCTTTCGGAGGGATACCATGTTTGAATGGGCATAGGTGATATCAGATGAAATTTGTTTTCAATTTAGCAATTACTTAAGCACTCAAATTTTTTGTATGGTCACATATCTAGTGTTCACAATTGTCTATTGCAATCTATTTGATAGTATCCCTATTAAAAAAAAATGTAAATAGACAGAACAAACCCATCCAATTATGGCACCCCGTTCTATATAAACGTAAAGAATTATTCAATTTTTACATTGTTCAAGATGATTTTGTTATACATTTCAAACACATGTTGGTTGGGGCAGAGCCGAGGATAATAACTCAGGAGGATGAGGAATTTATGAACGGATGTTGGTTCTTACTCTGTCTTCCTACTATTAGGTTGACCCAAGTTCAAATCTCAACAGGTTTCCAAAAAAACCCTCTAAAACTATCGGCCCTCCTAGTAGACCAGAAGACAACACAACACACAAAATATATTGCGTAGTCTCACCTGAGATAGATAGTCCTATGGGTGAATGAAACACTCATATGCTTGTAGTCTAGGAAAGAGTGGGGATCATGGTTTTTCACTTAATATTCTTAGGCCTTGATCTGGTTCTTCTTTCTATTATCCTTAATATTCATTCATTTGTTACAGTTATGCATGCATTCTAACAGATATAACATATGACAGATATAATTGAATCATCCATTCATTCATTCATCATCTAATTACTAACATAAGGTAAATATACCATAAACACAACACATAACATGGGTCTTACCGTGGTTCAACCCCTCCTGGGCTACACCCACAAAGATTTGGATTCCTAGGCTCTTCTTATTATGTTGTTGCAAAGTATGGCATCGCGCACACTACAATTTTGATCCTACAATCACAAAAAATATTCCACAATCCTCTATGAGGCTGACTAGATCGCACCAGACTCCTCATCCTGCGATCTAACCCTCAAGATCTAGCTACTTGACTCTCCTACAACTCAACAACCTATAAAAAAGTATCAGATCTTACAGTAGCTTCCTTATCCAAATAGAAAAGAACTTAACAACCTCGACCTAGACCTCCTAGGTGCTTATTTATACTAATTTTCAGCTTATCAGCCATTACAATCTCTCACAAAAACTCTAACCCTAACATGGTTAGGTTTTCCTGCATGTGCGCCTTGCATGCTTTCCTCCTTTGCATGCATCTTTTCCTTGCACATGTTTCTTTTCCTCTAGTTGTTTTTTTCCAAAATTGACCTTATTTCCAAAAATAGACCTTTTCTCCATGTTAGGTATGTGCTCAACAGGCCCCCAACACTAAGATGTGGCTCGTCCTGTGCCACTTAACTAGTGTGTGCTCCTTCGACAGTTTTTTCCAAAATTTGGAATTTCTATGCTAGTTCCCATCCTCGCATCTTGATCTGTCTGGATTTTCCTGTCAGTGCCTCTACTTAATGTCTTGTGATCTCCGCCTGGATGAGTGTTGCACCCTCTATCTGTGCTTGTTTGGTTTTCTTATTCTCCTCCTCCAATTGTGAGATAATCTACGTTTCTTTCTCTTAGAGGGGTTCTACTTTCACATGTCTCTCCTGTTTTTTCCTTTGTACAGCTTTTAAATCTACCTTCATCTTCATCAAGTCTTGATTACCTTTCAAGCGCTCTATGATGCTCATTGTTTTATGTGTGATCATGAGATCCTGTACAGCTGCGTTGAGCCTTTCATCTTCTTGGTCCCACTATTGGACCTGCTCATCCTCATCCAGCACTATCCAGATCTGCGCGGCTCTATCAAAGAAACTTTCTGCTACGATTACATGCTTCTCCAGTTCTGCTAATTAGAGTGCAACGTTTTTTTTCCTCTGCTCTATGACCTCGGGATGAGTTGTAGGAGTGATTTGTTCTTTCAATTCCTCAATATCTTTTCTATAGTGTTCAATGGTTCAGGAAATAAGTTTGAGTTTCTCCTATGAACTTGTGTTCTTTTCCTGCACGTTGTCATGGATGTGATTGTACACTACTATCAGACCTTTTTCTATTCTATCTGTGTGCTCCTTTTCCTCCTTGGTTTTGAGATTGAATTTATCAACCACTAATTCCAAGGTGTCCTTGCCATTGCTCGTCTCCTGCAGTTCTGTTGCATATATTTTGGCATGTGATTGTACCTCTTGTGTGACACTAACTTGGAGCTTGTACATTGCCTTGGTAGGTATTCTTACTAATACCAGTTCTAGCTGCGCCAAGTCCTTCAATGGTGTCTGGGATGTTGTGTCATCCATCTGCAACACGTTAGGTGTCATTATAAATGTCAGAATCGCCTGGGAGGTAGTTTGAATTATGTCCTTCTCACTCGATGCAATCCTTGTCTCTATTGAAGCTACTTTGGGGAAAGATTATGTTCCCCTTTCAGGACTCTGCGCTGACCATATATGTTCAAGGACCTGCATTATCTCTACCATCTCATCTTGTATTCCTCCTCTCTCATGTTGGGCATCTTCAAATTCTTCTTTTGTGTGATCCTACACTTTTTCTTGCACGAGGTATGTGTCATCCTCAGTGATAGTGTATTTTGGTGGTTGTGTATGCACCTTGGCCTTCTTGCGCGCCCCCCCTGTGTGTATAATTAGATGCTTAGGTGGCCCTGGCTATTGTGGGGTGGTTTCCGAGGGAGTTTTTTGCGTTGTAGTGTTCCCCACCTCTTGTTCCTTTTGTCTTAGGGAAATGTCCTTTTTTGCTTCATGCGCATCTCTCTTTGGTGCACTCCCCTTCTTCTATTGCACCAACTTCTGGTTGGGGTTCCATGACTTTGTTGGCCTTTTGGTCGCAGCGATGTCAACTCTAGGTGTCTTGATTATCCCTGCATCTACTTCCATACCCTTAGGCACCTATCGATTCTAGACTGCAATCCCCCAATCATAATGACAATCCCTCATGGCCATTTCTATGTCCTCTTCTATGATGCAGTATATTAACTGTAGCCACTCCTTCCCCGGATCCCTGCACTCTTAGATCCATATATTATTCTTTGTCTCTTTAAAGTTGGTTATCTCCTTGTATTGTGTGACTGCCTCTTTAGTGATTCTCCAACTATTTGCAATGGTCTCTCACATCTCGCTAAAGTACCACTCAAAGTTACTTGTGTTGGAACTTCTATGCTTGGGGTTCGAAGTGCTCCCCAATGATGTGTATTGCGTTGCATGAAAATGACCTATCCTCTCACAAAAATGAGAGTACGGGGGATCCCTCCACCTGATCAATGTGATCAAAAGGATTAACCACGAATAGTGGAACTCTGTTCCCAATTCCTACACGTCCTTGCATTCAACGAGGAACAGGTTCAATAAATACAGAGCCCAGTTGATCATAGTGCCATTGGCACACTGTGATGCAACTGCGATGACCCCGGTAGGGCCTTTCTCCTTACGGTATTTCTTGTTCATCTTATAGGCCATGAGTTTGGTGTCCATTCTCATTGGTGCATCGTTGATTCTCTTGATATTGATCTTGTGTGAGCCCCTCTCTATGTCATAAGTTTTCTTCATCTCCTCGGATAAGGATTTCTCCTTTGTTTTATCATCAAGGTACTACACAGGAATCTTTCCCATAGATGTCAGACCTGTGATGAAAGAAATCAGTTACACGTCTATTGAGACAAGCTCCTCCAACCATAGGAATCCTCCATGGAGGGCTGCCATCAACTACTTGACGTAGTTGTTTACCTCTTTCTCCCCTACCAAAATGGGGAATTTCAAGAAAGTTCATAATTATTGTGTTGGCCAGGCTGACTGGCCATGGTTTTGGTTGTAGAATTGGATCACCAAATGGGCTTGTTCCTATATTGTCAAGGTATACCTGTTGCGCAAACTCTAGAAATTTTCCAACATCAGCCACATTGTGGTCTGAATACTGTAGTCTTTCCACGTATCCTAGAAGGGAAGGTGTGTCCTGCACCCCCTCAAGAATGTGCGGTAGGACTATTGTTACATCAAGTTGTCTGCGTGGTGATTGCGCCATGGGTTGTTTTTCCTTTCTTCTTGGAGGCTCACTTGAGGTCCCAGCCTCCATCTCTCTCTCTTCAATGGTATATTCTGGATGGCCAGTAATGTCTTCCACCAGCCCCTCCTGCTACTATGCACACCCTTCTCTGGGTAGTGGTTTCGGTGTGTCACCCTCAGTTTTCGTTGTGGTGGCCCCATTTACTCTGTGTGATCGAGGGGATCAATATATGCTCAAAACTCAAAGTGATCTAAATTGCTTGAAAATGGATTCATGGCATAGATTTCATCCTCATGATCCCAACACAACTTGAACAGGATCAAACAAACATCATATGCAAGAGATATCGTGTTCTATCTTATTTTCTAAACATGCAAAAAAAGTGTTGGTTGTACATTCTATACAATTCATACAGTCTGACTATGCAGACCATATTGCTGACGTAGAAAGGGGACTGTACAGGCAATGTGTCAAGTTACTAAGTTGGTAGGTTGTCGTGGACTAATCCATCACTAACACATGTCATTTGGTGGTCGAATGGGAAGGTGCCATATGGCCCAGCCAGGGGTCGCCACGTGGCACGTCGTCATTGGTTGGTTGGTTTAAAATTTATAGAGTCTGTGGGGGTCGAACCCAGGACTTCTGTATATTGCATAGTCTCTGCATAGGCTAGGCCACCAACCCACCTATGCAATGTTTCTTACCATATATTCTCTAAACATGTATTTGAATTTGCACTAATGTTTAGTCTGGGCATAAAAAGGGTCGAGGATTAGCCCCATCCCTTGGTCACGAACCCATGCTCCTTTACCATATGACCATGTGTGACGTACTATCCAATGGTTAAGCCGATGGGTGCTAAATTTTAGGTCGGCATCAGGCCACATGGGCCATGAGACCGACACCTCCACCGGAAAAGGTACCAAGCCCCCTAACCATGCGACAATATAACACAATTTGTGGAACGGGTGCGTGTGTTGGGTTTCTAGCATGGGAAACCCTTAGGAGATAGGTTAGTCACACATAAGTGCATTTTGGCGAGCACATACAACAAGCTATTGGGGAAAAACATCCAGAGTTGTATTTTTCTCAGTTTTTGGCCAAACCATGTGCAGGAAGAGCCCAGGTAGGGTTTTTTGGACATTCTAGAACCATTGATGCCATCTATTTTGCATTCTGAGCATTGTAAATCACTGATTTTGACACGTTTAGCATTAATGAAAATGATCCATTGAAAGATGGACCAGGAGATGTATCCCAAGAGAGGGGTGAACTCCTTTACCATTTTGTTGTGTTAATGTGTGTGTTATTGATGGTTGTTATTTTTGTTTATGTTTCTCATGTTAAGTAGAAACTCATTAAGTTTTATGTGTTTCCAGCTTGATCCTATTTCCTAAATCACATAACTATTTCACTTGCAAATTTGTACATGCAAGCCTTCTTCATTTTCAAATCATTGTGGGATCCTTAGGCCCTTGCAGGTCTCTGTGGGTTGCCTACGTCTTTGGCCTATCAGCCCTGCGCACTACCGTGACGGTCGATATCAATGCCAGTCGTTACTGGAGGTTGGAATTCTTCCTCCATGGGTGTGGGGCTTGCTTGTTCTACTTGTGGTGAGGGGATTGTGTCAACATCGACAAATTCCCCCCTTTTTGCGGTTTTTGGATCGCCCTCGTTGGTTTCATAAGGTGCCCTAACACTGCTTCTTTTTTTTCTCGTTGTTTGGCTCAGTGCACCAATATTTTGTGGTGCCATCATGGGCACTAGATTCTTTCACCGAATGGTTATTGACTGGTTCACATTGTGCACTCGTCAATTTGGCTCTGCTCTGTGTGCTTCTTCTAACGTTGCAACTTTGAAAATTCATAATAAGTTGTAAATTGCCTATGTTTCTCCTTTATATAGCGTGTGACATTAATGTTGTGAAGCTTCTCGAAGAAGCTTCTCTGGCTACGATTAATGCAATGAGTAGGTTTTTGGACCTTTGGTACCTTTTCCATGTTACTGAAATTTTTGAGTGCGTCGCCTATTTTTGTTGTAATAGTTCCTTAGTGCGCAGTGTGTCGCCCATATGTTGTGCGCGAACATTTTTCTTTTCGTCGCACTAAATCCACTTCCTTTGCGCACTATATTTCCCAGCATTTTTCTATTTTCTGTCTTTTCTATTTTTGTATTTCTTTTTCCTTATTTTTCTCCTTTTTATTTATTTTTCTCATTGTTCTATCTTAACTTCTACTATAGTACACTATGTACATGTTTTCTTACTGCGTTGTAACTTTTAAGTGCTAGGAGGTCGATTGTCCTTGTACAATTTTATTCGACTCCCATTGATCAATCCTTTCAGTTTTGTACCTCCCAAGTATTTTAACTGTATATATCCCCCATATGTGATAGTCTTTACTTCATATGGCCCCATCCAATGCATTCTGAATTTACTCGGATGCTGAAAAAATTTACTATCATAAAGAAAGACTAGGTCTCCCTCCTTGAAACTCTTTGTCTTGATATGTCTCTCATGCCAAGCTTTGTCTCTTGATTTCTGTACTTCTTGGTGAGATCCTTCCAGGATCCTATCCTCTTCCATCTCCATTAGATGATTGAGCCTTTCCTTTACTGCTCCTCTTTATGTCATGTTGGTGCTATAGTGGGAAAATCCCCCTATGGACTACACTAGGGTTCTAAAGTGCAGGCAGAGCTAACCATCTAAAGTATCCTACTCTTAACCACTATCCCGACAACACCCCACATTAATATATAAAGTACAAAGTATAGGTATCTGGTAGTCTTACCTTTAATTCCGCATCCGATGTTGATCCCAATGTGTTCGGTCATTTCTCGACTGCAAATCTCCTCCCAAGGATGACCTGCATTCACCAAAAGAAAAACAAGAAACTATGAACAAGCATTCTATATATGGATTAATGGGTTAGATGTCATAACAAAATGTAAATCAATCATACAGATTAAACACATCATATGGCGGGACGACAAAAGTACTTCTTTATATTAATCTCATAATGTCACTTACAAAATGAGATCAACGACTACTCCTTGAACCCGTTCATGGGATCCTCTTCACCAAGCTCCAACTGCTTCCACGTATCCTTCTTCTCTCACACTTCTCTCTAGAGAATAGGCATAGGTTTATGGATGAGGAAAAAGGGGCAAGAATGGGAAATTCTGGCTCAAACTCACAATGTGGCTGCAAATTCTTGGGGTAGGGAGGGATTATGAAATGGGAAGAGTTTCATTGCTTTCATGCTTCTCCTTAGAATGGGACCCCAACACCTTATTTTATATGCAAAAAACATAGTTATTCGATTGGGTGATGGGCTATGGGCGGTCAATTGGTTAGGAAACTACCGAAAACCCCGTATTCCCTTGCAACTTTTTATTTTTTACAACTTTTGTGGGTATATGCGGGTTGTAATGGTGCAACAAGTGTACGTACATGGGCAGTAGTGGTGCAGATAGCGTACAAATGCGGGCAGTAGTGGTGTAGAGCACATACATCTTCAAAAAAATGGTTTTTAAGAAGAGTTATTCAATATTAGCTTGGCAAAAATAGTAAGTAAGATGGCCTACTGCTAAGTATGCATGTTTGGTGAAAATTAGGGTTATAACAGATGCCCCCTAATGTGTGAGGTCAGAAGATCATCTTATGGCTGAAATACATTACGAATACTTACCAACGTATGAAGAGAGTGAGCCCAGGACCAGAGTTCGAGAGGTGCCATCTGCAAAATAAAATTGTCTCATTGAGGTAGGCATACCCATGTTCGGGGTGAAATAAATCATGGTTTCCAATCAAATATACTGCAGATCCATGTCATATAACTATATAAATTGTAGCCGCGAATAGTACACATTGTATCTACATCTCAAAATCAAAAGATATACATGAATAGTATCCATCTTCAAGAAGAAAACGATGACTGATGGTTGGAGATGATGTCTTCAGAGCTCGAGCGACAACTTCAAGATCTTCATAACTAGGGTAGGAGTGAAATTTCAGTGTACATATTCACTACCCAAAGGTCTTCGATGGCTCGTCGGGGAACAGACAAGAATATCTCGATGATCAGGGAGAGAACTTCATTGATTTTGCACAAAGACTTTGATTGGACTTTCAGGATGGTCAGGCATGAGGACAAGAGAAAAACTGCAGAAGGGCCAACTCAAGTTGGGTAAAAATTCCCTTGGACAATAGCACAATGAAATATGACACTCAGGCATCATGTCATTGACATAATTTCAAGATGTAGGAGGAAATGCAAACTCCCCATATGTTTGGAAGAATAACCAAACGGAGGAGGACACAACTCTATGTTATGAAAACAACTCCCTAAGGTCATATTAAATCCTAGATATTGACGAACAAACTGAAGGATGTGCTTTGTCCAAGGGTGACTCATTGTGCTTCCAAACAAAGAAAATACTTTTCCCATCCTCTTTTTGGGGTATATTTGATTTTTTTTTTTGTCTTTTTCAATATTTTGAAAGCTTGAAAAAGAATAAAAGAATGCTACGTTACAAAGGATGAACGAGTGTCACAAACATACTAGTTCCAAGCACAAGGAACACACTGATTCTTAGAGAAAGGAAACATGTGCAGGAAAAGGACACTCAGGAAAATTCCTCCATGGTTCAAGGTGTCAAGACGCAAAGGCAAAGTGCTACAAAGCTTGCATATAAAGCATGCTTCAAAGGTCCAGTTGAGAGCCACATGGAGCCGACATTATGCCAAAGACGCAGGAATGAAAATGTGATTAATAGGACACAATGATAACGTCCTTCAATGTAATTTTAAATGAGCCCAAAGAAGGTAAGCTCAGTGGTTTTTCATTTTTAGAGAGTCTGAAAAAGTACAAAAGAAGACTCCACTCGGGTACCTTTTTCGAAGATAGTCTAGTCGGTTCGAAAAAGGGATAAATTAGCACCAAAAATACGTTTATTCAAAACCATTTTAACGAGTGTGATAAAGACAATATCACTCGACAATATTTTCAATTTTAAGGAGTCTGAAAAGAACTTAACTATGGATTCATTGCCTTTTTCTAGATTTAGTCTCCTTAGCTCGAAAAAGGTGAAATTTACTGAGGAGAACTCTCCCGACGAGACGTATCTCCCGAGGTGTACCTTTTTCCTCCTTAATCTATAAGCCATAAAAAGGGATAAACTCATGCCAGTAGATGTTTTTTTGAACCAATTGACGAGTGTGAAAGAACAAGGTCATTCGACAATCTTTTCAATTTTAAGGAATCTGAAAAGAGCTTAACTATGGACTCTGTAATCGATGTTCTTCTAGACCGATTTAACGAGTGTGAAGAAACAAGCTTACTTGGTGATCTTTTGACTTTTAGGGAGTCTGAAAAGAGCTTAACTATGGACTCTGTGGGGGTTCCTTTTTTGTAAATTTAGTCCCTCATGCACGAAAAAGGGGTAAACGTATACCTGAGAATACTCTTCTAGCGAACCAAAATTCCTAGAGTATACCTTTGTTCGTACAATTGACAATCTGGACTGAAAAATGGGTAAAATACCACCAGACAAAGAACAAGATCGTTCGGAAATATTTTCATGTTTAGAGGGTCTCAAAAGTGCTTAAAAGAACACCCGTTTGTTTTTTTGGGAGTCCCGAGGGTTAGGCCAAGAGTGACAATATATCAGACATGTGAAGGCTCAGACTTGTAATCAAGACAAGATTAAAAGGACTCCCAAAAAGTTCTCTGAACCAAAATTAAAGTGTATCGTAACATCCAATGAGAAACTCAAGAACCACGTTACATGATTTTCAACCCAGGAAAAATGACAACGGGGGTCAAAAAATGACAAAAAGGGCCAAAACAATATATAAATAGAAGTTGGAATCTCATTATCACCATTGCAAATTGAGAATTGACCAAAAATCCAAAAACACCCCTTTGTGAAAGAAGTTGATTATGGGAGCTTCAATGGACGAAACAAACTTCCGCTTGGACTAAGTAACTACAATCTAGTCCCTCTTGCATTCCCAATTTTCCTTTTGTCATTTTTTTTTTTTTTTGGAGGGGCACATGCCTTTAAAAAGGTCGGCCCTTCGTGTATGCAGGATTTCCAATTACAGATCATGTGTGCACATGGGCAATGAAAATTTTTCCCACGTACATACGCGAATGTCCCCAATACAACCCACGTACATCCTCCAACATATGAAAATTTTGAAAATGCATCATTTGACTCTCCTTTGAACTTGTCATTTTGTAGGATGTATGTCCATTGGAGAGAGAGAGAGAGAGCATGAGGACATTGATTCAATGGTCAAGGAAGACCCTGTTGTTGTCATCGCATTAACACATTGCGGGTTGTGGAAATTCTTTCGGTGTCCACGCATGCGGGCACAACCCAGGTTGTTGAATTCCTTGGTGGATTACTGACACCTAGATGCAAAGGCTTTCATGCTCGAGGGATAGTCGTTGACTCCAATGACTGAAGATATTTACTTTTTGACCGGCCTCTCTAATATAGGGGAACCAGTTAACCTTCATTTTTTTCCCTCTCGACCTCACAAAATTTCTGAGTTGATCGAACTACACTGTGAGGTCGGAACAGATAAAGTGGGTTCCCAGGTAATGATCCACAAAATTACCAACCTATCAATGAAAGTGATAGTTTTACTTATTGGGTGGATCACTCGATCTGCGGATTTACATCAGGCCTCCCGGGCACATATGCATTATGCAGTACAGTGCTTAAATGCACGAGTGTTCGATTGGAGTACAACCATGCTAGAGTGCATGAAAAGACATCTCATAGAGTGTCGTGGGTGGAACAACAAGAAATTCAGGTTCGGGACTATTATTTTCTCTTTCTTCTTCAAGAGGGTATCCAGTCTTAGTCCTCGAGAGACTATACAGGGGCATGTGGCCTCCTTCCTAGCAGTGTGCAGGTGGGTATCATTGTTTCCACGACAGGGGGGATGGAGGACCATCGAGGCCTTCGATGATACGTTTTTTGACTGGTGGTATTGGTAGATTCCAGCTATATAGGACTACCCCTATGTCAGGATCAACTTCTCTAGAGATCCTGACATGCCCGTACCCCTCAGAGCAAAGCAAGGAGAATTAGGTACATTTTTCTTTAAAAGTTTTTAAATATTTTTATTTATTTTATATAGATCATTTTTTATGTGTACCAGAGCACCTGAAAACTATGTATCTGTTATGTACATATGTGGGACCAGTGCGTCCAGTTGATTTTTCATGGAACAGGCGTTGTCCATGACCAGAGGCAGCAGCAGCAGCCGTTGAACTATCAGCAGTAGTGGGTGTACCTCCAGCCAGAGAGGCTGAGAGAGTTTTGAGACGAGTGGAGCGGAACCTATCCACACTCACTTGTATTGTACCTATGGTCAAGATCGAGGATCTTCCACCATCTGTGTAGCCTCACATTGTTGGGGTACCACAGACCTGGGTCCATCTATTTCAGTGTTTGGCAAATGTTGTATTCCACTATGGCAGGGCCAACCGACCTCATGCTTAGCTTAGAGTGGACCATTTTTTATGTCGGGGAAACTCTTTGTATATTTTTGAGGGCATAAGCCCCATTTTATATACCAGAATCATTATTTTTTGAGGTGCTTGCGCCCACTTATGTATTCTGATACTTTCGATATATATATATATATATACATATTTTTATGTCTTATGGATTACATTTATTTACAAATGTATTTACATGTGTATGTGTGTGCTTTTCTTTACATGTGTGCAATATGCAATTCTAATACTTGATTAGCTAGGGTATCTGTCATTTGATTCAATCTCCTAGGAACATGGATATACGTAATGTAATCAAAACAACATTCTAAGAGACATACCCTAAGGAATCATCGACGTAGAGTAGGATCATAAATGTGGTAGACCCCATTTAACTGGTACACAACCAATTGCGCATCTAGGTAGACCTGGAGGTAAGAGATATAATGCGACAAGGCGTCACGAAGAAACTCTATTACTGCACTATATTCAGAGACATTGTTTGTGGCATCACCTAAATAGATACCTCCAGAAGATAAAAACTGGCCTTGAGGTGTAAAAATCACCCAAGTTGTAGAAGCAAGCCTCCGAGTGTGTCAACTAGCACCGTTCGCAAATCCAACGAACACGTCTGATTCACTTGACATCTGCCGCAGTGAAAAGATGACATCAAAACGACACGTCTATAAAACTAACAAGACAAAAGCTAAAAATGTATAACTATACATATGTACAAGAAGTCACCCAAGGCGACCCACCTATGAGTAATACTTCTTGAGATAGAGCCCATTTCTAGGCTTCGCTAAATCTTTCCCTTCAAAATCAACCAGATGATAAGTGCCCTTATTTAAAACTTCCTTCATGATGAATGGTCCAAACCACATGGGTTTGAACTTTCCTGCCCCCAGGGGATCCTTATCTTGGTCATAGACTAGGACAAGGTCACCTTCGGAGAAAATCTGAGGATGAACGGACTGATCATATTAGCACTTGATTCTTTTCTTGTGAGCCTCGTTATCCAAGGCTACATCATGTCATTTCTCATCGAGCTGTTCGAGATATAATAAGAATTCCTCAAGCGGTGAAGTGTCTAGAAATAACTGTACTACCAACTTAATAGATGGGATATTAAATTCTATAGGCAAGACTGTTTCCAACCCGTAAACAAGTTGAAAAGGTGAGAAACCAGTGGCAGTCTTTACAAATGTTCGGTAGGCCCACAACGTCGAGTATAACATCAAATTCCAATTTGACTTGGATGAATTGATCGTTTGTTGTAGAATGGTCTTGAGCGATTTATTCACAGCTTCTACATGACCATTCGCTTGTGGGTAATAAGGTGATGAGTTTTCTTTCCTCAACCCAAGCTTTGATGTTAATTCAGACATCATTTTGTTCTGAAAGTGACTGTCATGGTCAGTGACAATATCTTTCGGGGCGCCGAATCTTGCTATTATCTGATTAAACAAGAAGAGAGTTGTTGTCTCTCCATCATCCTTGAACTTCGGCATAGCTTCAACCCACTTGGTAAAGTAGTATATTGCTACGATGATATAACAATGCCCCCTAGCTAAGGGGGGGTGGCATGTAGTACAATAAATCCCCCACTCGGTAAAGGGGGCAATTGCGATGACGGGAAACATGGGAGAAGGATGTTCACTTATCTTCCATGAGAAGATATGACACGGGTCGCACTTATTGACCAATTCAGAGCAATCTTTGATTAACGTCGACCAATAGTAACCAGCTCGTAGAATCTTTTGGGTTGTTGCCAACCCATATAAATGACCACCACATGCTCCAGTGTGGCATTCATTAAGAATGAGTTCTTCTTCTTCATGGGTGAGACATCGTCGAAGGATGCAATCTATACCTCGACAATACAAAGTGTCTTCGAGAATAAGATAGTTTTTTTCCCGATGGCGTATACATCGACGCTCATCACGAGAAGCAGAAGTGGGGCACTTAAAATTCTGGAGATAGACTAGTATATCTCCATACCAGGGATCTGAAGATGCAATCAAAAACATCTCTCCTTTAATATGTGACTCTTCAGGTATAACATCACCTGACTCGACCGGAAGTTTCGAGATGAGTTCTGCAAAGACCAACGAATTTTTGGATTTCGCCGAAACAAAATCCAAGTCAAATTCCTAGAGAATAACTATCCATCTATTGATATTTCCGCTGATTATACATCGTTTCAACACATATTGGAATGGATTCACAACGACAATGAAGATAGTCTTTTGAAACGGGATATAGTGAAGGAACCATTGGATAGCATGAACTGCTGCCAACAAAAGTTTCTCAACATGGGAGTAGTTGAGTTATGGTCCAACCAAGCCTCGGCTCAGGTAATAAATCACGTGCTCTTCAAAAAAATAATCTTCTTGAACCAAGAACATGTCGATGGTCAACTCTGTAGCGGCCAAATACAATAAGAAATCTTTATTATAATTGAGTGGCCGAAGAAGAAGGGAAGACGTGAGGGCGCATTTCAATGCTTCAAAAGAGCGTTGAGTGGCTTCGTCCCAATGGAAAGGATCGTCCTTCTTTAGTAAACGCATGAACCCTTTTGTGATCTTGGCAAAGTTTGCGATGAAACACCTTAAAAAGTTTGATTTTCCTTGTAGACTCTAAAGTTTGCGATGAATCTCCTCCCAAGGATGACCTGCATTCACCAAAAGAAAAACAAGAAACTGCGAACAAGAATTCTATATATGAATTAATGGGTTAGATTTCATAACAAAATGTAAATCAATCATACAGATTAAACACATCATGTGGTGGGACAACAAAAGTACTTCTTTATATTAATCTCATAATGTCACTTACAAAACGAGATCAACGACTGCTCCTCGAACCCGGTCCTGGGCTCCTCTTCACCAAGCTCCAACTGCTTCCACATATCCTTCTTCTCTCACACTTCTCTCTAGAGAATAGGCATAGGTTTATGGATGAGGAAAAAGGGGCAAGAATGGGAAATTCTGGCTCAAACTCACAATGTGGTTGCAAATTCTTGGGGCAAGGGGGAGTTAGGAAATGGGCAGAGTTTCACTTCTTTCATTCTTCTCCTTAGAATGGGACCCCAACACATTCTTTTATATTCCAAAAATATAATTATTCGGTTGGGTGACGAGATATGGGCGGTCAATTGGTTAGGAAACTACCCAAAAGCCCGTATTCTCTTGCAACTTTTGTGGGCATACGCGGGTTGTAATGGTGTAGCTAGCATACATATGAGGGAATTAGTGGTGAAGCTAGTGTACATACATGGGAAGTCGTGGTGTAGGGAGCGTACATCTTCAAAAAAAAAAATTAAGAAGAGTTATTAAGTATTGGCTTGGCAAAAATAGTAAGTAAGATGGCATGTTGCTAGGTATGCATGTTTGGTGCAAATTAAGGTTATAACAGTTGGTGATTGTTGCTATGCAAAAACTGGTACCAGAAATTCTAATGGTACTATTGCTTCCTTCCCATACACCAATATGAATGATGTATGTCCTATCATCTTCTTACATGTAGTCCTGTATGCCCATAGTATTGTTGGTATCTTCAAATCCCAATCATCCCTGTTGACATTGCAGATCTTTGTCAGAGCATTCTCCAAGATCTTATCGAAGGCTTTTATTGTTCCATTTTATTGAGGATGGTATGGTGTACTCTTCTAATGATAGACTTCAAAATCCTCAGTCCTAGCCTTGATAGTATTATTGATAAACTGAGTACCTTGGTAACTCATCCAAATCCTTGGACATCTAAATCTAGTGATCAATTGCTCAAACAAGAAGTTTGTTGTTGTCTCTACGCTGCAATCTTTTATAGGTGTTTCTTCTGCCCATATTGTTAAGTATTTTTTCACAGTAATAATATATCTTGTTCATGACCTTGTTGTTGGTGGATTAATTGGTCCCACAAAGTCTATTTCTCATTTGTCAAATACCTGCAAATTTACTTGTGGTCTTAGGGTCATCTCATCCCTTCTATTTACCAACCCTCTGATAGACATCACATCTCTGGAATTATTCTTTAGCATCTCTGTGAATTGTTAGCCACCATAGTCCTATGCGCAATACCTTCTACGTGGTAGATTTTCCTACATAAAGTCCTACAGCTATTCCCTCATGAGCTTCTACCAAAATCCTAGGTCTTTCATGTTCTAGTACACATCTTCTCAAAATGTTGTCTCCACCTATTTTGTATAATTGTCCTACAATCAACTGACATTTTGCAGCTCTAACTACCAGATTATTCTCATGCGCAGTACTAAATTAGTGTGGCGCAGTCCCTGTACTCAAGTATTCCATGATGTCAACAAAATATTCGTCAGCTACTTGAACTGAAAATAACTGTGCATCAGGGAAGTTGTCTTCCAAGTTGGTAGGCTCTTCTCCATTAGTTACCCTTGACAGGTGATCAGGTCCTACATTCATCTTCCCTGGTTTGACTATTACTTCAAAATCAAATTCCTGAAACAACAGTAGCCATCTACAGATCCTCCCCCCAACACTGGCTTGTTGACTAGGTATTTGAGGGATGAATTATTTGTGAACATCTTAAAGTGTTTTCCCAATAAGTAATGTCTGAATTTCTACAGTGCATAGACCATAGTTAGGCCTTCTCTTTCTGTAGTATTGTAGTTCTTATTTTATTATGATATTTTTTTTCTGGCAATTGATATAGGATGGTCCAAATCCCCTTCTCATGGTTGCGCCAGAATTTCTCCAAGTGTTATAGCCGATGCATCTACATGCACATGAAAATTATTTTCCCAATCTGGGAATACTATAATAGTTGATGTGACAATATTTTCTTTTAGAGTGTCCAAACCTTGTTGACAATCCTCATTCCACTGAAATTTGATATCCTTTTTTAACATTTTTTCCATTGGCACAGTAATTTGTGCATATCCCTTTATGAATTTTATGTAATAACATGTATGTCCCAATGTTTCTCTCAACTTGCGTACTGATTTTGGTGGTGGTAAGTTGACAATGACTTCAATCTTGGAAGGATCACTTATCAAGCCTTGTTTACATACTATATGGCCCAATAGTATTCCAAAAGGTGTGTCAAAGATGCACTTCTTGATATTCAATGATATCTGACACTGGCTACATCTTTCCAACATTATCCTTAACACTTCTACATGGTCCTTTAACAGACTATATACAATCCAATCATCCAGGTACACTTCTAAAAATTGATGTATGAACTCCTTAAAAGAAGCTATGACTACCCTTGAGAATATGGTTGGTGCATTCTTCAACCCAAAAGGCATAATTGTGTATTGATAGGATCCCCATTATGTTGCAAAAGTGGTCTTGTACCTGTCTTCCAGGGCTATCTTGATCTGATGGTAGCTTGAGAATCCATCTGTAAATGAATAAGCTTCCTGGCCTCCCAAATTCTCTAGGACTTCATCTGTAAAATGTGTAGGGAAAGGGTCATGTAGGCAAGCATCATTCAGTTTCTTCAGATCTACAAAAATCCTTATCCTCCCCTTGTTTCTTCTCTTGAACTACCATAGGGCTTATCCATTCAAATTCCTCCACCGGATTTAAGATACGAGCTTCCAACATTATGTCAATTTATGCTTTCATTTTCTTCTTATATATTGGATTTAGTCTATACAGCCTCTATCTGACAGATCTAGAATCAAGTTTGAGAGGTATCTTCATCTCTCCTAGCTCTCCTGTTATTCCTTTTATCTCTTTAAAGGTTGTTTGGAATAGGTTATTGTACTCACACAGTAACTATGTTATCCTTTCTATTGTTTGTTCATCCCAGTAGTCTCCAATGCTGGCCATTTTGGGATTCTCAGTTGTCCCAATGTTGGCTTTCTTCACCTTGATATGTGCAACAAATAATTTTGATTCCAAATATGGACCTTCCACCTCTCTTTATCCTTCAATTTATGTAATTTGAATGTTGTGTAGGTCATCTTTTTCTGGTGCTTCTTCCTGCACATGATAACATGACAATAGTTCTTTCAATGTCTATTTGTTCTGTTGTTGATAATCTGTCATGAGTTCAACCTCTGATTCATCAATAAATATCACACCTCTTATATTCTTGAGTGTTGAATCCATGTTGGGCTTCTCGTATTCAAATGATAAGGTTACTATAAAGTTTTTTTGTAATGTTGTCTATTCTGCAGTGCCTTTGCGCAGTTCCTGGTCTACATACCATTTTTATGGAATTCCTTCCAATGTGTGGATGAAGTGATGAGGCCATTCCTTTGGTGGTATCCTCCTCCATATTGTTCTACATTTTTCCAAATGTTCTTCTAGTGTCCCCTGTCCATCATATCTCTGCATATTGTTTCTTCCATGCTTTGCATCGAATCTAATGCACAGTAACCTCTTACATTGGTACCAGTCCTTAATTGTTTCTTTATGCGCACCCCACCATCTTGCAGGTGTTGCCTTGAGTGAAATGTCTAGGGATAAGAGCCTTTGATTCTCTAACACTTAGTCCTTGTATCTTGTTAGGAATTATTCTAATTCATTTCGCCATGAAAACTAGGAGGTTCTCTGATCTATGTACCCACCCATCTGATTGTGCGGTATATTCTTGTGCACCTTCTTGTGGAGACTTCATGTAATATTTGTTGCCAATTATCCAAACCAGTATCTGAGTCATAAGCACATGATGTGATGCTTCTCTAGTTGAGTATCCCATCTGTATTTGGGTTGACATAATATTCTTTGTGTGCATTGGTTATGTACAACTGGTTTATCTCTTCTAAATCTAGACAAGTTCATTCTAGAAACCTTCCTCCTTCTGAAGGGTATAATGGTGCAATGAATCTGTATTCTCCTGATTCAAATGTCATCTTCCTTATCTTCAAGTTGATTATGGTCTGGTTATCAAATTCCCAATTTATCCCAAGAAATGATGGATAAGGTGTTGTTCCATCCACTATTTCTATCACTTCAAAGTCTTCCTTAGTGTGCACTCCATCCAGATTTACTGTCACACCTTTTATCCTTCCAATTGGTAGAAATATTTGTCGGTTTGATAACTTCAACTGGACAGGTGAAAATCCTATTGTGGGTTCTCCCATACACTGCCATGTCTTCTTGGGTAACACATTTACCTCAAAGAATAAATCCAGTATGATATCCCCCATATTGGAATCTCCAATGTTGGCATTTAGTATGAATTCTCTGCTTGTCCTCCTTCGCGTATGGAGGTGATTGATTGTTTTTTGTTCTAACATCTTCTCTTCCTTTGTGTTACATATTTCTAACATATTTTGCAGAACTTTAACAGATGATGGATTATTCATTAGTTTAACACAGGATTGCAAAAAGGTCTTTATGGTACTTACTTGCGCTATAGGTGGTACTTCGCTGGTGTGATCCATTGATAAGGGAATTTTGTAAATTGGTACGTTATGAGTATGTTGCACGGTATATGTATATGCAACATATTTCTTGAGGAACTCTTATTTTTCCTCCTTGAATATTTTTTTTTCTTTCCCCGCATCAAAATGTTTATGTGTTTCAGTACTCTTCTTCACCCATTGGTGTTGTGTTGGATCTTGTCTCACTGCATCATCTCTTGTCTTAGCTCCTCCATGTGTGACTATGACTATGTGTTGGATCTTGTCTCACTGCATCATCTCTTGTCTTAGCTCCTCCATTCACTGAACATTCTGATTTTTCTGGTTCCTTTTTTATTGAATCTTCCCCAAACATGTTGGGTATTCCTCTATATCATGGACTGTTGTGTGACAGTACATACATGTCACAGGTGGGAGTCGACATTCCCTTGCATAATGTCCTAGTTGTTGGAATTTGTGGCACACTACTGGACCTATGCCTCTTCTGAATCCGCATCTACCTAGTCCTCCACCTCTGTATCCACCTTGATCTCCTCGTTGTGTGTTTTACTAAGGCACCTGATTATACTACGTGGCGATATATTGTCGTTGTGTGTTGTTACACTGAGGTTTTGTATTGTTTCACTGTTGTTGCACGTTATTATATGGAGGTGGAACCTGGTTGAATTGTGGTGCATATTTCCCTGTCATCATTTTTTCCTGCACCCTATACGTATCCGAAGTTCTTTCTCTCATCAAGTCCATTTTCCTACAATCTTTTTCATCGTGGCCCACTGATTTGCAAAAATTGCAGTATGAATTCTTGGGTATTGTCTGGTACTTCTACATATTTGGAAAACGATATTGATCATGCACATGTGTTTTACAGATCTCACACCATGGTCCTCCTGTTGGAATTGGGTTTGGTAGCCCTGTTTCCATAAACTGAGCAAAAGTTGGGCACTCCTTCTTATGGTGTCCTTTTGTCCTGCATGTGGTACACCAAACAACTTTTTTTTTTCTTTGCCCTTATTCTAGTTTAGTTGAAATGTGAGGTTCTTCATATCTTCCTTTATCTCTTCTATTGTTGTATCTGTCTTCTGATACTGGTTTTCTTCCAGTTGTAAGGCTTCCTGCAAATCCTTTGCCTAAGTTTGAAACTTTTTTTCCTCAAAGGGTGTTTTAGATGTGGTAGCAATGAATTTGAAAAGAGATGTCTATGTTGCATGTCAGTCATGAAATATTTCAACTTACCCTTCTATCGTTTGAACCTATGATCAATATCCCAAATAGACTCACATGGTTTCTGTCTAATTTCAATCATCTCATTCATGTACTAATCTTCTAAGTTGTGATTATGAAATTCATTTATCAGTAGCTTATTGACATCTACAATAGTCTGTGTTGTCCTTGGTGGACTATTTACAACTAGACTCATGTACCAATCTAGTGCGCGGTCTTTTAGCTTGATATCTAACTGCGCAAGTTTTGTATCCTCATTTGTAATCTGTTTTTCTTCCCAGATATTCTCACAGATGAATAAGTGTTTTTCAGTTTCCTCAGATGCCTCTCCCTAAAATTCTGGTAACCTAATGGTGGGATCATGTCCTGTCATCTTGAACTATGATGAACTACTACCTCTTCATGGTGTATATACTTCACTAGTACTTCCTGAACTGGATCCTCTAGTTGATTCTCCTTGATTGGATGTACTTCATGTTGTATTTCTTCCACTAAAATTTGGTTGTCTAAATGGTGGTGTTCTTTCTGGTGTATTAGTCGCACATAGGATTATGGGTTCAACACTGACACTGACATGAATAGGATTTTTGCCTTTTTTTCCTACCCTTGAACCTCTTGTTTTCCTTTCATATGTTGCGTGCAAGATTTCCTCAATATTCTCCATAGCCCGAAGATCCTCTACCTCTTCTCCATCACTTTCCAAGCCCTCTCTATTTTCTATAACTCTCTTCTTATTATTCATGTTATATTGGTAGGGTACTCAACTGTGCATCTTTCTAGTTGTTTCCATTATATGCTTTATCTAATATTCCTCCATCATGATTGGGTCCATGGCCTCCTTCTTATTTCCCTTCTCCATCTCTTCCTCCATTTGTCCACCTCTTGTCAGTGCTTCCCCCCTTCCCCCATGCATGCAGGGAAGTTTAGTTTTCTAATTCCATAATCATTACACCTTTGTTATATAGTAAGATCTTGATTGAAGTATATATTGATATGATATACCTACCTCTGGGCCCCTTTAAAAGCTCTTTCTCTGATGCATTGTAATATTTCAAGGTATCTACTACAAATTTTGCAATAAACCCTACAAGAATACTGTATAGCCAGAAATCTACTGCGCGTGTGAATTTGTTGTTAACTTGTTGTAACTACGTGATATCCACAAGATTCCACTCACTCTATCTGATTCAATTTGTAGTGTGGTTTTATTTAAGCCTCAATAGCCACTTCTGTAACACATGCGGGATATCATAGAAAAAGACCTCATGAAGGTCGTTAACCACATACTTGTCCAGATATTTGCACGGTGTTAACTTAGGATTTATGTTATCCTTCTGCGCAAATTCAATCTCCTTTGTTTTCAAGCATTTTTCAATCTCCGCCTTCATTGGATTCCACGTTCTAAACATTCCCTTCTATAGTTTCATTATTTTCATGATTCTTTCATGAATCCCACCCACTCAATCCCATGCAGTTCTAGCCGAAAACAGAACCATTTGTTTGTTATTACTCTCTCTTCCTACTCTTACGTTGACCTAGGTTCATATCTAAATAGACTTCCAACAAAATATTCTAAGAATATCAGACCTCCTGGTAGACCAGAAGTCAACACAGCACTCATAATACATTGCGCAGTCTCACCCGAGATAGTCCTATGGGTGACTGCAATGCTCAGATGCTTGCATTATAGGAAAGAGTGGGGATCATGGTTTTTCACTTAATATTCTTAGGCCTTGATATAGTTCTTCTTTATATTATCCTTAATATTCATTCATTTTTTACGGTTATGCATGCATTCTAACAGATATAAAATATGACATATCTAAATGAATCATCCATTCATTCATTCATCATCTAACTACTAACAGAAGGTAAATATACCATAAACACAATACATAACACATGTTTTACCATGGTTCACCCACTCCTGGGCTATGTCCACAAAGATTTGGCCTATTATTCTCTTCTAATTATGGTGCTGCAAAGTATGGTGTCACGTGAAAAATAATTATGAACCTACAATCACAAAACATAATCCACAATCCTCTATGAGGATAACTAGATCGCACCAGGATCCTTAGCCTATGATCTAACCCTCGAGATATAGCTACTTGAATCTCCTACAACTCAACAGCTTACAAAAAAGTATCAGATCTTACAATAGCTTCCTTATCCGAATAGAACAAAACTTACGAACCCTGACCTAGACCTCCTACGTGCTTATTTATACTAATTTTCATCTTATCAACCATTACAATCTCTTACAAAAAACCTAACCCTAACGTGGTTAGTTTTTCCTGCATGTGTGCCTTGCATGCTTTCCTCCTTTGCATGCATATTTTCCTCACACATGTTTCTTTTCCTCCAGCTGTTCTTTTCCAAAATTGGCCTTATTTCCGAAAATAGACCTTTTATCCATGTTAGTTATGCACCCAACAATAGAAAGGAAATTTGCATTCAAGATGAAAACCATACATACATATGGTTGTATGGTTTCCAATAAAATCCCCTTCTACTCCCTATGTTTTTCTGCAATAGATATTTTCTCGCGGAAGTTTTTTGGAAATATAGAATCTGGTGCATTTCATTTGACAAGAAAAGAAAAATATAGTTCATTACATTCTTTTTTCGAGGTGGGGACACAATAGTCAAGAATGTGTCCCATATAAGAGAAGTATCGGAAACACTTAGTGCATTTGATCTAAAATAGGCACAACCTGTAAGTGGTTTTGACCCCCAGGGTATGTTTTCATAATACTTAAAATCCATAAGATATAGTAATTTGTTCACAAGATTTGATGAGGAAACCAGTGACAATCTTGTTGATTTTTTTATGATATCTCAAACACATGTAGTTTATTTATGTTTTGGCATGATCTTGAACCATAAACATTGCAGCAACAATACACTGGCTACAATAAACCAAGATCAAAAGAAGAATATCCATGCACGAAAGACACCATAAATTATCCTGGGAAAACCCTTTTCAACCAAGGGAAAAACCCAACAATCCTTTTTCTATATTACCAAGAGAAGATCACCCTCTCCACCAAAAATATAGATGCCAGCAGAGGTGGCCCTCAAGACAAAACTTTATCACACAATAGGGTGCTCTATGATCAAGAAGGATAGTGCCTAGAAAAGAGTGTGCACTTCAGTCCTCCAATTTCATACCATGCGTTGAGTGAATGAGAGAGATGAGTGATCCACAATGGGGATATAACTCTTATTTATACATGACCTAGAACATCAAATGGATGTGTATATTGGCACAATAGGGCCGACCTGTACAACTAAATAATATAATTAATCTTTACACAATATTAATTATCTTTACATAGTGGGGCCGACTTGTACGCTTTACAATACAAATTAGGGTTACACAATAATATTACTCTTGGAAAATATAGCAAGGGATCCACACATACTCTAGTTCTATGCTACTAGGGACACATCCACCTATGTTCAACCATAGGGACGTCACTCTTAATAGATCAACTCAACTAAGTCCATAGGAGTACTCATTAGTACATTTGGGTCAAATTTTGATGGCGCGTTTGATGCAATTGCCACTTTATATTGTCAAGAGAACGAAAAACAACGTACCCCCTCAAATGTTGTTTCACGTGATGTCACTTTTCTTACACCATATCTATCGTCTCTATTGCGATGTTTCATGCAGAAACGTGTCATCTCGGATTGGACTATCCAAACCCCATATAGTTGTCACTATACCGATGTCATAAACATTTGAATTCTGACGCCATATCTATCATCTCTATTGCGATGTTTCATGCAGAAATGTGTCATCTCAGATTGGACTATCCAAACCCCATATAGTTGTCACTACAGCGACGGCATAGACATTGGAATTCTAACATCCCATTTCATCGGTCTCGACTACGTGTGTGCTATGGGAATGATGTTACCATACGTCGTAATACTAACACAGAGTAACTTCATTCAACCAACGACAAGTTATTCATCTTCGACGTGTTTTTTATGGGAGCAACGTTCCCAGAAGTCATAAGACCGACATAGGGTCACTTCTATCAACCGACGGTAAGTTATCATCTCCAACGTGTTTTCTATAATAGCGACGTTCCAAGACTTCGCTATAGCGACGTCATGTAGGTATTTAAAAAAATGTCAATTCCATTTATACAAGACCATTTCCCATGACAACATTACATTCAAATCCATTTTTTATTCCATAACCATGTCTCTAAAGGATCTTCGTTGATAACATTCATAACATTACTCACTTGTCAAAAGGATAACCTTTGATAGCATTCATAACATTATGCATTAATGCTTATCCATGTTTTCTCTAAATGATCATTCTGCGAAGTTGGATGTCACCTTGACTCTCCTCTATTCTAGAGTCATACATTTATTTTGTTGTATGTAAAGGGAATAAACATGGACGCAAGATGTTTCATGCATTATGTTTGATTATGGTGTTGGAATATTTTATTTGGTTCTTAGCAAGGCTCATGTCATTGACAAGTTGAGGAACCTCACCAAGTCACCATGGAGTAAGTGCTTGCTACATTTAATTCCAAACAATGGTTTACTAATGTATTTGAACCAACAATAATTGCTTTACATTTCTACAAGACCATTTCCAACAACAACATTAAATTCAAATCCTATTTTTATTGGATAACCATGTATCTAATTACCTTTTTCCAGAGCTAATTAATCTAGAAATGTGGGCATCACACTAACCACGATGATTGAGTTGGGTTTTATTCCTAGCATAACCTACATTTCATTGAAGAATGTTGTGATTTCATGGGAATGGTGAGCCTAGGAATAACCAACAATGTTTTCATTCCATGGATATGCTTACCTTTTTCCAGAGCTAATAAATATGCACATGTAGACAGAACACCAACCATGGTGATTGAGTTGGATTGTATGCCTAGGACTTGTGTTTTGTTGAAGAATATCAAGGCTTCATAGGGACCTAATGATTGCATTCCAATCAAAGAATGATAAGGCTTCACGACGATGGAGAATATTTGAATAACCAATAATGATTACCACAACATCTTGTTTAGGTATTATTTTGAACAATTAGTGGGAAATGCTAAACCCCCACATGCACTTCTTACTTTTTCTAGAGCCAAATTCCATAATAAATGCACTTCTTATTTCTTAACCAAGGATGTAATATTCCATGACTATAAATTTAGATAATATATAGTATAAAAAAATTTATTCTCGTGTTGGAACCTTGTATTTGATTTATAGAAAGGTTCATATCATTGACAATTCTAGGAACCCTCGCCAAGTTACTGACTAAGTATTTTCCACATTTCATTTTTAACAAGTGTTTATTAATTCTATCCCAACTAACAATGATTGAATTACATTTATACATTACAATTGCCCACAATAATATTACATGCAAATCCAATTTGCATTGCATAACCATATATCTACTTACCTTAGTCTAGAGCTAATAAATATGCACATGTAGATGAAACATTGACCACAATGTTTGAGTTGGGTTTTATTCCCATGACAACTTACATTTTTTTGAATAATTTTAAGGCTTCATGGGGATGGTGACTTTGTGAATAACCAATAATGATTTCATTCCAAGGATCGACTTATTTGGTTCCAAGGCCAATAAATATGCAATAGAACACTAACCATGATGATTGAGTGGGGTTTCATTCCTAGGACATGCATTTTGTTGAATAATGTCAAGGCTTTGGGACCCAATGATTCCATTGCAATTGAAGAATGTTAAGTTTTAACATGGATTTCCAATATGGGAATAACTTGCAATGACTGCAGTCCATGACCCAACATCCCATTTAGGCATATTTTGAACAATTAGTGGGCAATGCTAAAATCCCCACATGAACTTCTTACCTTGTTCCAAATCCAAATTCCATAACCAAATACAAATATTATAGCATAACCATGGATGTAAGATTCCATCGATATTAATTTAGATCAGATATAGTACTGGAAAGAGTTTTGATTATGGTGTTAAATCTTACATTTGGTTCTTAGCATGAATCATGTCAATGATTATTTGAGGAACCTCACCAAGACAACATGGATTAAGTGCTTGCAACATATAAATCCTAATAATGGTTTACTAATTCTATAATAATTATCAATTATTGCATTGCATTTCTACAAGATCACTACACACAAAAACATTAAATTTAAATCCAATTGTTATTGCATAACCATGGATCAATTTACCTTATTCTAGACACAATAAATTTACATGTGTAGGTAGAACACTAGCGACAATTAAGTTGGGTTTATGCCTAAGACAACTTGCATTTGATTGAAGAATATCAAAGCCTCATGGGGATTCTTGGCATGGGAATAACTAGAAATGATTGAATTGCATCAACCTACTTACCTTATTCTAGAGCCAATAAATATACACATGTAGGTAGAACACTGGCCAAGATGATTACGTTAGGTTTTCTGCCCAAGACTTGCATTTCGTTGAATAATGTCAAGATGTCACGGGGACCCAATGATTGAATTCCAATTTAAGAATGTCAAGGCTTCATGGGAATGGTGAATCTAGTAATAAACAACAATGATTTCATTCCATGACCCAACATACCATTTAGGCATTCCTTTGAACAATCAATGGGAAATTCTAAAATCCCCACATTAACTTCTTGTCTTGTTACAAAGTGAAATTCCATAACAAAAATGCACTTATTATTGCACAACCATGGATACTATATTCCATGAGTATTAGTTTAGATCAGATATAGTGAAGAGTATTTTGATTATGGTGTTGGAATCTTGGATTTGGTTCCCAACAAGTCTCATGCCATTAACAAGTTGAGGAACCTCTCCAATTCACCGTGGACTAAGTCCTAGATTCATTTAATTCCCAACTAGGGTTTACTAATCCTATTGCAAATAGAAATGATTGTATTCTATTTCTAGAAGACATTTCTCATAATAACATTATTTTCGAATCCATTTTTTATTGCATAGCCATGGGTTTTCTTACCTTGTTCTAGAGTCAATAAATTTGCACATGTAGACATATCACCAACCACATAGATTGAGTTGGGTTGTATTCCTAGAAAATTTGGATTTCACTAAGAATTCCAACACTTCACTAGGATGGAGAATCTAAGAATAACCAACAATTATTAAATTCCATGGACCTACTTACCTCACTCAAGAGTTGACCTAAAAATAAACAAAATAGCTTTCCTAAAAAAGATAAATTAATAAAATTCCAAGTAACTAGTTATTAAATCATTTTTTTTTCTAGGTTACAAAGCCCAAGGAATCATCATAGACATAATCATGTGATACTGGTTTTTTTCCCTGCTTATTAGACTTGCAGCTATTAGTGGTTCCTAACTCTGTTATTGAAATAACTTATTTCTACAACATAAGTACTCTAAAATAAAATAAATAAATATCATTCAAGAAAAATTAAACTACAACTACAACATACACAATACCTCACCTCATAGTACCCCCCCAGAGGTTCAACTTGTGCACTTGCTACAGAATTCCCACACACTCTTAAAAGGAAATCATGCACCCTAATGATCTTTGACATATATATTAAGTGAAAGAGTGTTAGAATACTAACAATA
>SNQJ01S0000660.1:275868-299254 GCA_010110895.2 Picea sitchensis | reverse complement strand
TTTGTTTTTGAAAACGGGATGAGAGAAACACTGAGACGACTCAATCTGGTGCCACGCGTCCCTCTGAGATCTGACGGCCCTGAATCCACTCGATGATACTGCAGGCCCGACTTTGGGCGCTTTCAACGCTTTCGGGGTTCGGGGTTTCGAGATGCAGAATGACATGAAACTCTCACCCTTCGAACTCCCGAATGCTGAAACACCGACGCAACTAGATCTCGCGCCACGCGTCCTTTAGATGGACGGCTTCCATCCTCTCCTGCATACCCAATGGGCGCTATCCAATGCGCTAATCTCGGCGTGCCTCCGCTAGCCGCGATTTCCCGCCAACCGTCGATCTTCTCCCATGGATGGATCAGGACCGCTGACAGTAAAATTTTGCCCGCTCGCTTGATTTCAAGTCTGAACAGGACTTCTTCTATGCGCTGCTCTTGGGTGCTCCTCATGCAACTTGCAGACTTGAATACTCTTGTGCCTCGGACAAGAAATGTTACTAACATGTTGTAGATACCGATCTTGTGTCTTCACCTCTGCCTATTCATAAAAGTGAGATATGTATTGCATATCCTCTTGAAATTGATCATGCTTGTAGCCCTGAGGAGGTTGAAAATAATTCATAGTCTTCTCAAATCTCGTTACCCTTCGTTATTCCTGTTGAGACTTGCCATCAACTCATTAATCCTCATGATCAACCCACTACTTTTCAAATTAAAATCACAAATAAGTTGTTTAAACCTTTAAGGCTGCCACATGACCTTCATCCTTATCCTCATTATTCCTTTGAGTATATTCCTCGGTTTTCTGGAGAGGATCATATTAAAACTGAGAGGCATTTGGAGGCCTTTGAGAGATTTGTCGATCAGTTCAAGATTTTTCATGATGATGTTTCCATGAGGTTGTTCTCAAACTCTTTGTTTGGAGATGTTGTTGTGTGGTTTAAATGTTTGGGAGCCGGTTCTATTGGTTCTTGGATCGAGCTATGCAATGCATTTCTAAAGTGGCGGGGTGAGAACAAGTCCCTTGATCAGTACTTGGATGATTTTAATGCCTTGAGGAGAGGGGAAGAGGAAGCCTTGGTTGTCTTCAATAGGAGGTTTTATAGTGTTTATCATAGTATGCTTGTGGAGATCAGACCCATAGAGATTGTTGCCATGATATATTATGTCATGGCTCAACATTCAGAGATTTTCCTTCTCCTGAGAGAAATGAAATATTCATCTTTAATACACATGTTTGAAGATGTTGAAGAAGTCGAAGAGAACATTTGGGCTAGCAAGGGGATCCGTATGCAATCATATCTTGAAACATTGCATGTGCCTAAGGAAGAAGACTGTCAACATGTTTCAGATTCTGAGCAAGAAGATAGTGATTATGAATTAGAGATGGAACAACAAAAAGGAAAAGAGACTTCAGTTGTTGATGATCGAGAGTTGTTTTCAAAGGAGCAAGGAGGTTTTTTATTTGCAAGAAGAGAGGAATTTACAGAGGAGAAACCTGGTCTTCTAAAGCAGCCAGGATTCTGTCACACGATTCATGATCCTGTGGCTATATACATGGAATCGTATGTTTCAGATTTTGAGGATTTCCAAGAGAATACCATGGAGCCTTTTCCCTTATACATTGAGGAAAAACATTGTGTGGAAATCCTCCATTATGTGCCTATAGAAGACAAAGAGAAGAGCTTTCCCATGGTTCCTGTTTATGATGATTATGACTTTGATCCTTAGGAGAGTCATGAAGAAGAAGAGGGAGAACCAAATGTGCAGTTCATATCCTGCCCAGAGCCTGGAAATGAGCGACCATCACCTGGGATCAGTCAGCCTGCATCAGTCGTTCGCTCACCCGTGCTTGCTAGAGACATTCAACCATGTGTGAGCAGTTGTAGGAAAGAACATTTTTTTTGTCACTAGCCCAGTGGATTTTGTCATTTTCTCTATGAACCTATAAGGGATTACATGGAGTTTCATTTCCTTCATGTGTTGGAGCCGCTCAGCTTTATCCCGACTTTAGCACTGGGAGGAGAGATAAAAAGCATAATCATTTTGTTGTCACAGTTGCATTGTTTTTATTTGATCAGTGACAGAGTAAACAAGTTTGCAGCTAGGGAGTTCCTTGAATGGCTATGGTGGAAGTTTTCTTTCACCTAGCACTTTGTAAAAATCAATTAGTCTAGGAATGTACATAAATAAGATCCTCCTGGAGCCCATGTATTTTTCTTTCATTTTTAGGATAGTGTGTTTTTCGGCCTTTAATCCTTAGCAAGATTGTTTTTGAGTATGACTCCATATCCCAATGCATAAGGTGACTGGAACTGCTTGTTCTTGGCAGCTCGCAGGGAGCATGCCATCCCCTGTGGAGCCAATTGTTATCACATATAATTTTCAAGGGCAACAGGTTGTCCAAGTTCACGGCCTACACAAGAAACCTCAAAGCCCAGCATTCAGAGAAGTCCATTTCGGGCTCAAAATGCAAGCAACAAGCGAGATCAACTTCAGAGGCATAAATTCCTGAGAATATCACATCGACGGTTTGCGGGAATCAGGGGTTCAAAGTATTGTTAAATTTGTTTTTCAAAGGTCTGAAGTTCCGAAATCCAAAGTAAATATGAGCCATTGATCTTGAGGGGGACAAGTGGCAGTCGATCCAAGCATTCAGGGAAATGAGCTTCAGGAGTTTCAAGTGAGAAGTGCATAAAACTTACAAAGAGCCAAAGCCCGAAATCCTGAAGCATTGTGGACCATTGATCTCAAAATAAGTAGGGAGTCATTGATATTAGCGACAATGCCTCCCAAAGTCTCGAAGGCCCGAAGCGTCGAAGTGCCCGAAGTTTTGAAGTGGCCGAAGTCCTGAAGCGCCAGAAGTCCTGAAGTGTCCGAAGTCCCAAAGTGTTGTAACACATGGCAACAGATCCTTTTCTTCAGGGGTCTTTCCTCCACGATATTTTTCATGTTTCACTTTCAAAACACCCGAAGCCCGAAGGCCTGGAGTAAGTCTCAGTCGTCCGATTCAAATGGACCAGCGACGCCAGATCTGGAGCTCCGGAGGAAAGCGAAGGTGAAAAAGCGATATTTGAGTTTCGATTTTCCCGGAGCCTGGAGACCCGAAGTCGTTGATCAGGGAGCCATGCGTCACCAGATCCTTAGCTCTAGGTAAAGTCACATGGAAGAATATGAGGTTTGAGATTTGATTTTCCCGAAGCCCGGAGACCCGAAGGAGATCTCAACCATCGATTTAAGAGGATACGTGGCAATCATCAATATGGACATGTGGCTCACTTGTTGGTCGTGACACCAGGAACCTATTCGACGGTGACACATGGAACTCAGTCCAGGAAGCCATGGGAATATCATTCGCTTATTTATTAATGATAGGTTTCACTTCTCTTTCATGACACGTCAGCATAACAATGACAGGTCATCCTCCGGGAGGTGTTATTGTTCAACGTCAAGAGCAGTGTCCCCCTCCCCCAGGTCACAGTTTGGCGGATTCTAAAGTTGGCATGTGGTTAAGATTGGCAGTAGCGCTAAATCTAACAGGTGCACCCATATCACAGAGCGCGTCCAAATCAATGGCCATGGTTCATTGCGGGGACACAACTTGCTCGATCGATAAAATCATTGAGTGGTCCTGCAATTGAAATCGTGGTTTGGAAAAAGTGATATGTGGCAGAAGGTGGTGGATTGTAGGCCCAAAAGTGGTCTGAGTTCAAACCTCTTTTGATGGCTCCACAATCACATGCTCATATAGTGTCCAATCCGAGAGCAACATGTGGCTTCCCCCTAGGCACTAAGCCTCATCCCGATCTCGACGGTTCAGTTAATAAGTGAAATGACTGGTGGTTGAAACCTCGACTCACTCAGTAATTAGAAGGCATGGAAGGGCTAACCGTGGGGACTGAACCGTCAATCATGGTACCCCTATGGATAGATTTTCCTGTAGACCCATGTCGATTTGAGCTCATGCCTGACATAGGGATACATGCAGAGTCTGGCAGAAGATTGCTCAAACAAAATGCTTTGAATGCAGTGATGGGATCACACTCCTGATAGTCGGGCACTGATCTGAGTATAAATAGATAGTTTTGATATTTTGTTAAGGTCGTCAACTGGTTGAGCAGAGCTCCTTGTTTTGTAATGTTTTGATGCCAGAATGTTCTCTGGTTATGTATCAGATTTGAGACTTTCAAATTAATAGAAGTCAACCTGTTTTCATCTCTTTGTAAAAATTGTGCTAAAACACTTGGGCATGGAGGATCCAATCGAGGGTTGTTATGTTGTTGTAATGTAGGTTTGATTGCAGTGGTGTTGTGACCAATTTCAGTTAGCTTCCTTGTGATCTTTTCCCCTTTTACACTTAATGGCTCGGGCATGGTGATGTAGGTTTGATCATTGTGCTATTGTGACTGTGTTGTTTGGACATATTTTAGTGTTTGAAGCTTGAGCTTAAGAGTGATATTGAATCTGAGTTTTTCTTCTCCTAGTTGCTTGAAGGCCTGATGCCCATAGCAGTCTTGTCCACCTTTCTTACTAAGTCTTCCCTCTGCTCACACTTAAAATAAATTCACTGACTGAAGTTAGTTGTGGCCCTCACTTCCCTGTGCATTTATTGTCCATTTATGTGTTGAACATCATTCATATATTGATTTTTTTCCATTGACCTCCACTCATATAAAACCAACATCCACCAAAAACTCTGATGGGTACTAGGCTTATCCTCTTGCAATCTGAGGGTGACTCACAGTGATAATAGGATGAATGGAGGCTTGGATGATTTCATCAAGTGGAGGAGAAAATACCAACACTTTCTCTTTATGAGGAGCCTCTTCGTGGATTGGGTCTTCAACATGGTGTGTTTCATCAAAGTGTTCTTCAGCATATTCACAAGGAAACTCATGTTTTTCTTGGTAATATTTCTCATGACTCACCTCTCTAGGCTCTCATTATTCAATCAGTTCTTCATTGTCTTCAATGAATTCATGAGGTGGTTCCTTCTCTTCTTTGATGGGTTGGTAACCCTATTCATAAATCTTCTCTTCAGCTTCTTGTTCATCAAACGATTTTTCATCTTCCTTAACAAGGTCAAAAGACAATCCTTCCTTTTGGAGGGCCACTATGATATTGTGGAGAATATATTCATATCTTTGTGTTCTCAGGGCCTGTTATGGCACAAGTTGTAGGCTGAGAAAATCCCAACCCAACCACGGAACAAGTGCTACAACTTGGGAATCCTACACCCAATGTCACCTCGATGTAGGTCCCGCACTTCAAGAGTGACTAGGTCACTCTAGGGAGGCGATATCGATGACCCTAGGGGGATTGAGATGGAGATGGAGGGAAATGAAAGTAAATCCCATAGAGGTCAATTCTAAGTGGAAAGAAAAGTAGGGAGAGATGCCTTGTAAGTCAAGTAATTTCTTCCCCACGGGTATAATACCTTTTTGGATGATTGTACCTACCTGAGACACAATAAAAGACACTTTGCAATAGTATATGTTAGTTGGATAAGAAATTTAAGCTTCCTATCCCTAATTTTAAGCAGTAAATAATAGTATATATCAGAAAATAAATGATACTATGAGCTGCTCAATAAGTGCTAGAGATCAAGCAAAAAATGGAAGAGAAAAACTAGTAAATGACCAACTAAACTCAAGATGAAAAAACAACACTCTTAGCATAGAAGATAAGGTTGTTGTAAACACTTGTCTGCAAAAAATTATATCATCCTTATGGCTGTAAAATTCAATGTATTACAAAAAGAAAATCAATCACTGCAATCTCCTCAAACTTTGCCAAAAATTGCACTAGGACAAGTAGAGTAAGTGTGCAAACTTTGAGCGAAAACCAATGGTCGATAAGAGAGTTATTAAAGAAAGTAAATTAGGGTTTCTTTAGCCCTAATGGCTGAATATTAAATTTTGTAGAAGAATAAATAAGTAGCCCCTATATGGGGACACCCTAGTGGTTGTGAGGTGCCTAAGGCCCAAGGAAAACAATCCACTTTGCAAGAAGTAAAAATGACTGAAATTCATGTTTCCCAATGCAAATAATTTTATATATCCAATGAAAAAGAGAGTGTGACTAGTGCCTTTAATATTGGGTTAATGGAGTTGTTACAAATGAAAGTTCCACACCTAGGTACCTTTCCCTAAGTTTCGTAAGTGTCATGTCTCATACACCTTGACACCATGGAATAACCTATGTCACAATCCCTAGTCAATGTGGAGGAGAGATATATTACATAAAGGCCAAAATACCAAGTACACGTGAATTATTATTAATATTCATGAAAAATAAATTAATTAAGTGTGATAATCCACCTCAAGTTTGTGTACATTTTCATGGACTTGTCTCTTTGAATAAATCTAGATTTAAACTAATCATGGTAGAATAGGAAGTATGCTTTAGCGTCGTTGTTTATTGGATTGCAGGACTCGTTGAAAGACTTTGAGATCAAGCTCAACTTGGACATAGTGAGGACAATCTTCATAAAAATGTACTCGTACTCTTTTTATCTTCTCTATTGAATAGTTTAGATATGTTTAAAGGCAATTCAGTGTTCAAAGTTAGCACTTTTCTGTCTTGGTCATAGGGGTCTAAGATCCAAGAGGGAATTCACCTGTACGCAGGGGAATTTTCCTACAACATAAATTGGCGACTCCACTGGGGATCAACATCGATTTGTATTTTTTTGGTTTTTCCCTGCCCTTTGCCCACCTTTTAGATCAGTTTTACTGTTTGTTTATGATCCATTATCTTTCTCATCTTCACTAGCAATTTCACCAATTTTTGTGCATTCTGGGTGAGTTTTCTACATTTTTTGGTTCTATTTTTGAGGTTATGGGAAGATTAACAACTCCCTGTAGGCCCTCTCCCCTACAATTCTTTACAGAGAATTGAAATGCTCTGTGCCCTTGAGATAGGGAGCGTTGGTCTCCTTCTTTGAGGATGTTTGGCTTCTTTTGCTCAATGTTTTTCAGCCTGTTTTGTGGAAATATTTACCCAGACTCTGTATGTTGGTTTGTGAAGTTATTTAGGTTGATATTTGGTTCTTATCATTCCCTATTGTCTTGATTGGAGCTTGAAACATTTTTAGAAATGTGAAATTTCCCTTTCTAGCTGCTTGTTTTGTCGGGACAATTTGAGTGATTTCTCTTTCTCTCTGTCTTTTCTTGGATTCTTCTCTGCATTTTCTTGTACTCCTTGAATGCTTGTTGGTTGTCAAATATTTGATTGAGTTCTTTTTAGGACAAGTTTCTACTTTTTTTCTTTCATACCTCACTGCCTTGAGTGCATGCTTTGTTTGTATCCTTTTTGCTTCGTGTCTGTTGCATCTGCATCTGACTCTTCTTTTAATTTAAAGTAGTGGAGAATTAAAGGATTTGAATTTAATTTATTTATACATTAGAATCAAACAAAGAATATAGATGCATTCTTTCTTTTGGGTAGTGAAACTATGTAATGTGTTCGCGCAAATTCTTGCAAGATGGTGTTTTCTTCTGGTTTCGGGCCACTGACATAAATGTATGGAAGAGAGATTTGAAAACCATTCGAGTGTGTTTTATTCAAAGGCCACATCCTAAGCACCGAGCGCAACCCACAGGAGAATTCCATTTCGGGCTTAAAATCAAGCGAGCGAGCAATCTGATTTCAACAGAAAAGATCCATCTATAGAGAAAATCGACGGTCATCGGGTTTTTGGGGCTACCAAGTTGCCCGAGATTTAGCACAAGAGATAGCACCCATATTTCGAGACAAATCTGGGTCGTTCAATCTAGCTGGGGTAGGTGGCAACCAATCGACATCCCAGGGATCGACATTTTAAGAGACACGAGATCTCCCATCCACTGTAGCTGAAATTGCTGAAATGCGAAATGCTGAAGGTACCTTTGAAACTGAGCCCACAGTGATAGCGCCCGGTCACAGAGGAGCAGGCCTAGGGAAATGGCACTAGCACACGCCATGTGATGAGATGGGTCCCAAACGCGGACGTCATTTCATCCGTCCGATCCAGAGACACGTGGTGCGCGATTAGGCTCTATCGCCTCTTCCCGCATCACGACTTTGAAGCACAAGGAGCAACCTCCTCCCAGTCGTGAGGCGCGAGGTGTCGAAGGCGTCCAGGACCCGGGCCCACATTATTGCCAATATGATTAGGACCATCCATCCAGAGGGACGCGTGGCACGCGATTAGGCTATGTCACCACCTCGCCTTTCGTAGCTTTGAAGCACAAGGAGCAGCCTCCTCCCAGCCGCGAGACGCGAAGTGCCGAAGGCATCCAGGACCCGGGCCCACATTGTTGCCGAGATGATCAGGACCGACCATCCAGAGGGACGTGTGGCGTGTGATTAGGCTATGTTTCCACCTCGCCTTTCATAGCTTCGAAGAACAAAGAGCATCCTCCTCCCATCCACGAAACACAAAATGTCGAAAGAGCCTTTGAAGATAGGCACAGGGTCACAACCCATGGTCACTTGGGGGGAAATAGAATGAACTACGCAAAGGGACAAAGCACTGGGTTTAGCTGCAGAAGGAATCACCATGTTCTCCAGGTGCCAGTTCAACTTGATCTCAATCCCAATACCTGCTCAGAGTGAATGAAGAAGTTAGGGGGTGGTTGAAACCTCACCTCACTCATTAATTTCAAGGTATGGAGGTCCCGACAGGAAGTCCGTCCACAGTGGTCCTCTGTACTGGTTTTTTCCATAGAGGCCATGTCGAGTCCTCGACTCACTAGGGAAGTTTGCGCATGCTAATTCAACATTTAAGGTCTCAAATACCCCTTAACATGAGCCATGCAGAGTTGATATGGCGTATGACATAAGAGTGCAGGACAGATTTGATTGAAGAGACGCCCCATCCTGAAAGTCTAGGACACCTCTATTGGGCAATGTTTAGGAGTATATGTACTCAGTTTTGATATTTTTTCAAGGCATCGATGGTTGAGCAAGGCTCCCAATTGTAAAATCTTTAACGAACCATTGGTTATTTTGGTTATGCATTGACTCTTGAGACTTCTTGCCTTATGAATGCCAGTTTCTTTCATATCTTTGTTTGCACTGTGTTAGAACAACTCGGAATTGGAGGATCCAGTCGATTTGTAGTTGTTATAGAATGATGTAGGTTGGATCACTGTAACAGTTGCGTTGTCTCTAATCGGTCTTGCGATTTCCTCAATACTGAATAACTTGGAATTGGAGGATCCAGTCAAGTCACCCCTTCAGTTCCCTGAAACTTTGAACCAAGAGGATCTTGCATTTAGAGTTTTTCTTCTGCAAACTGTTGAAAGGCCTGTTTCTCGAGGTAGTTTTGCTCACTCCTCCCACCAAGTCTTCCACCCGCTCATTTTACAATCAACCCACTGACTGAAGTTAGATCAAGACCTCCTTTGTTCTTTACATACCAGGCCTAGTCCCTGAGCTAGAGTGATTCCGTCTTGGGTCTCTAACCATTTGATCATCCATTAAACTTATCGTGACATAAAACTGATGGGCACTAGACTCTTCTCTTGTCGCAATCCAGGAGTGACTTCCAACACTAACATTTCTCGTGCCGTTGCCAGGGATGAAGTTGAAAATTTTCCCCGGGATTGAACGACATTGAGCCTCTGATTATGAAGGTGCATCAGGTATCAAAGCCTTTTAAGATTGCTACTGTGCACCTGGAGACTCCATTTTGATGAATCCAGTGGAGCGAACCCGTTGTTTTAGTTGTGTCTTCCAAAGGCAGACATACGTGGTCCCATCCACAACTGCCTATAGCTACACCTGTAGCTGATCTGGAGGTGATTTTCAGAAAAGGAAAGGCCTCTGAAGGAGAAGCTTCCACCGCCGAACCAGGTAATCCGCCATCTCCTTCTATAGAAACTCCATTTTCTTCTCCTCAGTTTCCTAGCATACCTTTTTCTAAAGTTTCTCGTTTCCTAAATTTCAGGAGTGTTCCTGCTGAGTTTTCCCCTCCTGGTCTGGGATTGGAGGGAGAAATCCTTGTCACTCCTCTTTCCCCTGAAGTTGTACCTTGGCGTAGACCCAGGACTACAGGAGACTTCCCCACTCCTATATTTACCACTCCTCCTCTTGTTACTGTTACCACTTCTGCACAGAGAGAAGCATCTGCTGACTCAAGCCCGTTAGCCCTCTCCCTAAATCCCCCATTGTTTCCTGGAAGCTCATTCCCAGTATCCCCTTCTCGAACTCCTTCTCCTTCGAGTTCTCCTCCACCTAATATTCCTATGGTAGGAGAAAATCCCCCCATGACCAGAATGGAGGCTATTATAGCTGCTAGGTATGCTCCCCTTGTGTTACCTCAGCCTCTCAATGCTCTTCTAGCAGATGATTACCTCAAGCAGCTGCCCAAGTTTACAGGCGAGGGGGACATAACTGCAGAAGAACACCTTGAAACCTACTACAGTTTTACAGACGGTCATGTTACCATGCATGCATATGTATGGATGAGGATTTTCGTCCATAGTCTTGAAGGCGAGGCTAGGAAATGGTTTAGGGCCCTGTCTCCTAGATCTATTGATGGGATTGAGGCTTTGGATAGTGCCTTTTTGAGATAATGGGGAGACAAAAAGGACTTCATGTATTACATGTCTACGTTTGGGTCTTTGAAGGGAAAGGAAGGAGAGTTTGTCTTTGACTTCTCCAAAAGATTTAATAAAATGTACAATAAGATCCCCACCGAGATAAATCCCTCCGAAGCTTCTACAAAGATCACTTATGCCAACGCTTTTGATTCTGATTTCTTCCTCCTGCTAAGGGAAAGGAGAGCCACCACCCTGGCTCACATGCAGGACGCAGCCGTGGAAGTAGAGTCTAACATATTGGTTGTTGATCGGCTCAGGAATAAGGTTGATAGAGATGTATCCAGGAGAAGAACATAGGCCTCCTCATCCCATTTCTCTCCCCTTCCCCTTCAGATGGATGAGGTGGATAAAGTACTGAAATCCCTTTCGGATAGGATGGATAAGTGGGAGTTAGAGGGGAATCCCACGTACAAAAACCCCTAGAATATTGATAACAGAGGTTTTAGGAGGCCTGGTAACCATATGCCTCAGAATTTTCCACAGGAACAAAGGAGCAAAGAAAAGGATGATCAGAGGATTCAGACCCCTCTCCAGAATAGCCTAGTTGCTCATGAGGAAGGGGAGGAGGTGGATGAACTCGACCCTGAAATCCACTACATCGAGGTCACTTCCCCGTTTCCTCATTTGACTCAATATGCATATGAAGAATCCCTTATCAAAACTCAAATCAACGAGTTGGGTAAAGGGGAAAAGGCCAGCAACACCCCTAACATATACAATCTCAGGTCAAAAAGGAAAGAAGGAAATTTTGATAGCCATGATCAGCCCCTCATAGTGGAAAGGCCTACTAAAGCTGCAACAACCACTACTAAAGAAAAGAAAGCTCAGAATGCTTTGCTAGTAGCCAAGGAACCTGTCTCTGAGGTAAGGGAAACTCATAAGTCTCTCTCCTCCTTTAGTTTTGAGCATGAGATTCAGAAGATTAGAATTCTTGTACCCCTATCCGAACTAGTTAAAAATGAAGATTTCAAAAGGTCCCTCTCCAAACTGCTACAATCTGAGCCCCCCCAGCCTTCCACGGACTCAATAAATCTCCAATATGAAAAGCCAACAGTCGTTCTAGGTCCCATGGTAGAATATAGAGATGATTCATCCTCTCCCTTCTACACCTCCCTGAACATACATGATAAAGTGTTGCATAATTGCCTCATGGATTCAAGAGCTTCCCACAACCTTATGCCCAAAATAGTCATGGAAGAGTTGGGACTGGAAGTGACAAAGGCTTATCATGATTTGTACTCTTTTGATTCAAGGAGGGTTCAATGTCTTGGAGTCATCAAAGATTTGGTGGTCTCTTTATTTCAGTTTCCAATGAAGAGTGTGGTCATGGACATTGTGGTAGTTGATGTTCCCCCCAAGTTTGGCATGCTGTTGTCTAGGTCTTGGATTAAAAAACTTGGAGGAACATTACAGATGGATCTCACATATGCCACCATTCCAGTCTTTGGAGGGGAACACAAAAGGTTGTACAGAGAGGCCCAACTAGCCTATATTGTCAGTGATGAAACGAACCCCACCAATCATCCCATCTTTGCACTTGACACTGATTTGGGGTCTAGCTTATTGCAGATCACTGATGCTCCTGAAGTCCCTTTCCAAATCAGAAAGAAACCCTTATTTGATTATGGGACACCTCCTCCAAACACCTCCATATAGAAAATGTTTTTCGACGGAGCTGCGTCTAGCGAAGGCGCTGGCGCTGGAGTGGTCTTTATGTTGCCTTGTCAGGAACCCATATTCCTATCATACAAGCTTTAATTTGAAGCAACTAATAATGTGGCAAAATATGAAGCTCTTGTTCTAGGTTTAAGGGTTGCAAAAGAAATGGGAATTCAGGAGGTAGAAGTGTTCGGAGATGCCAAATTGATAGTCCAGCAGATCAAAAATGCTTATTAGGCTAAGCATCCTCAACTCAGGAGTTACAAAAATGAGGTATGGGACCTAATTGACAGTTTCTTCTTAGAATTTAACATTTCTTTCATCCCAAGAGAGAAGAACACAGTGGAAGATTCCTTGGCTACATCAACAAGCAATTTCAAAGTGCACTTGCCACCCAAATTCAGATACGATGTAGAAGTAAAATGCAGGCCCTCCATACCTGACAATGTCAAACATTGGAAGGTGTTCGAGGATGATCTTGAGATCAAAATATTCTTGGAGACGTCGAAGAATTTTCAGAGATGCATATTGACCAAGACTCTGTCTCTGAAGAAAGGATTGATGGGGGTAATTTTCTGAATAAGATTGCAGAGCGTAGCATTGTGCAACTACCCAACAATCATATTCCAAGGGGACTAGTTCCTTTGGAAAGGATTTTTGATAGAAATGGTGTGGCATTAAAAGGGGAAATCTCAGAGGATGACGCTGATACAACTTAGTGCAACATTGGCACTAAGAATGAATCCAAGTTTGTCAAATTGTCCAGAAGTCTGACAAAGGAGCAGAGGGATGAATGCACTGAACTATTGAGGGAGTTTGCTGATGTTTTTGCCTGGACCTATGAAGATCTAAAAACATATGACACTTCTGTCATTGAGCATAAAATCCCGTTGAAAAAGGAGGCAAAGCCATTTAGGAAGAAGCTAATACAAATCAATCCTATTTTGTTTCCTATCATGGAGAGGGAAGTGAAGAAGATGCTAGAGGCCCAGATCATCGTGCCACTGAGATATTCAGAGTGGGTGGCCAACTTGGTCCCAGTAAGGAAGAAGAATGGAGAAATCAGACTCTGTGTAGATTTTGGAAACCTGAACAAGAGCTCACGAAAGGAAAATTTCCCCTTACCAAAAATGGAACATTTATTGCAGAGGATAATAGGAGCATCCAGGATTTCCATGATCGATGGCTTCTCTGGCTACAATCAAATATCTGTTCTTCCTGAGGACAGGGAAAATATGACATTTACCACTCCATGGGGCACATTCATGTATGCTAAAATGCCTTTTGGATTGATGAATGCAGGGGCAACATTTCAACGTGCCATGGACATAGCCTTCATTGGGGAAAGGGATCAGTTTGTGGTCATCTACTTGGATGACATAACAGTCTTTTCCAAATATGATAAAGAACATTGTTGTCATCTCAGGAAGGTTTTTTTGAAATGTAGGAGTTTTGGCATTTCATTGAATCCCAAGAAATCTTTGTTCGCCATGAAGGAGTGAAAGTTACTGGGTCACATAGTATCAGCCGAAGGAGTCAAGATCGATCCTAGAAGAGTTGAGGCAATACATGCCTTATCAATCCCAAGATCTAGGAAGGAGGTCCAATCTTTCCTTGGTAAGATTAATTTTCTAAGGAGATTTGTTTCTAACTTTGCTGAAGGGGTAAGACTTATAACAACCATGTTGAGGAAAGGAAATGAAGTGAGGTGGACTTCTGAATCGCGAAGTTCTTTTGAGCAGATAAAGAAGGCCTTGACTGAAGCTCCTGTTCTTATCAGTCTCGATTACTCAAAGGATTTTCTTATTTTCTCCTTTGCCTCACCTGACATAGTGGTTGTTGTTTTATTACAGACAAACGAGGCCGGGCTAGAGCAGCCTATTGCCTATTTTAGCAGAGGTCTGAGGGATGCCGAAGTCAGGTACGACATTATGGAGAAGCAGGCCTATGCCCTGGTAAAGGCTCTCAAAGCCTTTAGAACCTATGTCCTGCAGTAAAAAATCATTGACTATGTCCCCTCAGCCGATGTTAAAGACATTCTTATTTAGCCTGACATAGACGGGAGGAGGAGTAAGTGGATAGCCAAGATCCTTGAGTTTGACTTAGAAATAAGGCCTACCAAATTAATCAAAGGTCAAGGTTTAGCTAAGCTATTGGGTGAACCAAATTCTAAAGCTTTGGGGGTATGTTTCATTAATTAATGCTCAGAAAATCAGCAGGATCAACTGTCTGATATAGACCCTCAAGTAGAACCTCCGTTGGCTCGATGTCCCTGGTATAAGGATGTCATATATTTTTTGCAGGAGTTGCGACCTCCAGATGGCCTGCAAAGAAACAAGGCAAGAGCTCTGAAGCTCAAAGCAGTCAGATACTTCCTTGTCAATCAAGTTTTATATTGGAAAGATCCCTTGGGGGTACTTTTGAAATGTATGAATCCACAAGGGGCTGATAGGATCATGGTTGAATTTCACGATAGCCAATGTGGAGGGCATCACTTCTGGAAAGCCAGAACCTACAAAATCCTCAGGACTGGATACTACTGGCCCACCGTATTCATTGATGTCTACAGAAAGGTCAGAGCCTGTATCAAATGTCAAAGATTTGCAGGAAAACAACAGCTCAAGTCTTTGCCTTTAAAACCTGTGGTTGTTTCAGGACCTTTCCAGCAATGGGGCCTAGATTTTATTGGAGAAATCCACCCTGCTTCTAGTGGGAAACACAGATGGATCCTGACTACTACAGATTTCTTTACTAAGTGGATTGAAGCTATCCCCACCAGGAGTGCTTCCCACAAGGTAATCAATGGATTCCTGGAAAACCTCATCACAAGATTCGGTTGCCTAAGAAAGATTGTTACTGATAACGCAGCCTCTTTCAGGGTTGAGCCGTTAGCCAAATTCTGTGAGCAATTCAGGATCAAACTGATTCACTCCACCTCATACTATCCCCAGGGAAATGGTCTAGTAGAGTCCTCCAACAAAAGCTTGATAAGGATCATCAAAAAACTATTGGAGGACAACAAAAAGGCCTGGCATTCAAAGTTGAAATTCGCTCTATGGGCTGATCGAGTGACCACAAAGATATCTATAGGCATATCCCCTTTCCAATTAGTTTATGGAGCAGAAGTTGTTTTCCCTTCTCAACTAGCCATTCATGTAGCAAAGTTCTTCCAGGATTATCAAGAAGAGCCTGACGACATGATCAGAAGAGTTCATCAACTGGTGGAAGTCTAGCAGGCCAGAGAGCAGGTAATGGACAGAATTCAAGACCATCAGCAAAAGATCAAGCAGTTTTTTGATAAGAAGGCCAAAAAGGAAGATTTCCAGATGGGAGACCTGGTACTGAAATGGGATGCTCCTAAGCAGGACAAGGGCAAGCACAACAAATTTTAATCCCTATGGGTCGAGCCCTTCAAAATATATGAAGTATTTTCAAATAATACCTATAGGTTGCGAGATTTGAAGGATCAAGAAGTTTTCAATGGCCCTGTGAATGGGCATTTCCTGAAAAGATGTTTTTCCTGAGCCGCACATGGCTCTTCTGCGGTTGTAAATATTGTTTTTCTTTTTATATTTAAGTTTTAAATAATGACTCCATAACCCAACAAAAGGCACTGAAGCTGCAAAATGAATTCTTAGAGCATCACAGGGATGACTCTATCCCCCATGGAGCCTAATGTTAGCGCAAATTCTTGCAATATGGTGTTTTCTTCTAGTTTCGGGCCACTGACGTAAATGTATGGAAGAGATATTTGAAAACCGTTCGAGCATGTTTTATTCAAAGGCCGCAGCCTAAGTGCCAAGCGCAACCCATAGGAGAAGTCCATTTCAGGCTTAAAATCAAGCGAGCGAGCAGTCTGATTTCAACGACAAAGATCCATCTATAGAGAAACTCGACGGTCATCGGGTTTTTGGGGCTACCGAGTTGCCTGAGATTTAGCACAAGAGATAGAACCCATATTTCGAGACACATTTGAGCCGTCCGATCCAGCTAGGGAAGGTGGCAGCCAATCGACATCTCGGAGATCGACATTTTAAGAGACAAGGGATCTCCCATCCACTGCAGCTGAAGTTGCCGAAATGCGAAATGCCGAAGGTACCTTTGAAACTGAGCCCACGGTCTTAGCGCCCAGTCACAGAGGAGCAGGCCTAGGGAAATGGCGCTAGCGCGCGCCATGTGATGAGACGGGTCCCAAACGTGGACTTCATTTCAACCGTCTGATCCAGAGACACGTGGTGAATGATTAGGCTCTATCGCATCTTCGCGCATCACAACTTTGAAGCACAAGGAGCAGCCTCCTCTCAGCTGCGAGACGCGAGGTGTCGAAGGCGTCTAGGACCCGGGCCCACATTATTGTCAAGATGATCAGGACCATCCATCCAGAGGGATGTGTGGCACACGATTAGGCTATGTCGCCACCTCGTCTTTCATAGCTTTGAAGCACAAGGAGCAGCCTCCTCCCATCCGCGAGACGCAAAGTGTCGGAGGCGTCCAGGACTTGGGCCCACATTATTGCCGAGATGATCAGGACTGACCATCCAGAGGGACGCATGGTGCATGATTAGGCTATGTCACCACCTCACCTTTTGTAGCTTCGAAGCACAAGGAGCATCCTCCTCCAATCCACGAAACGCGAAATGTCAAAGCACCTTTGAAGATAGGCACAGGGTCACAACTCGTGGTCACCTAGGGGGCGATAGAACGAACTGCGCAAAGGGACGAAGCATCAGGTTTAGCTGCAAAAGGGATCACCATGTTCTCCAGGTTCTAGTTCAACTTGATCTCAATCCCGATACCTGCTCAGAGTGAATGAAGAAGAGAGAGGGTGGTTGAAACCCCGCCTCACTCATTAATTGCAAGGTATGGAGGTCCCGACAGGAAGTCCGCCCATAGTGGTCCTCTGTACTGGTTTTTTCCACAGAGGCCATGCCGAGTCCTCGACTCACCAGGGAAGTCTTTGCACGCTAATTCAGCATTTAAGGTCTCAACTACCCCTTAGCAAGAGCCATGAAGAGTTGAGATGGCATATGACAGAAGAGTGCAGGCCATATTTGATTGAAGAGACGCCCCATCCTGAAAGTCTAGGACGCCTCTGTTGGGCAATGTTTAGGAGTATATGTACTCAGTTTTGATATTTTTTCAAGGCATCAATGGTTGAGCAAGGCTTCCGATTGTAAAATCTTTAATGAAGCACTAGTTATTCTGGTTATGCATTGACTCTTGAGACTTCTTGCCTTATGAATGTCAGTTTCTTTCATATCTTTGTTTGCATTGTGTTAGAACAACTCGGAATTGGAGGATCCAATCGAGTTGTAGTTGTTATAGGATGATGTAGGTTGGATCACTGTAATAGTTGCGTTGTCTCTAATCGGTCTTGCGATTTCCTCAATACTGAATGGCTTGGAATTGGAGGATCTAGTCAATTCACCCCTTCAGTTCCCCGAAACTCTGAACCAAGAGGATCTTGCATTTAGATTTTTTCTTCTGCAAACTGCTGAAAGGCCTATTGCCCGAGGTAGTTTTGCTCACTCCTCCCACCAAGTCTTCCACCTGCTCATTTTACAATCAACCCACTGACTGAAGTTATATCAAGACCTCCTTTGTTCTTTACATACCAGGCCTGGTCCCTGAGCTAGAGTGATTCCGTCCTGGGTCTCTAACCATTTGATCATCCATTAAACTTATCGTGACATAAAACTGATGGGCGTTGGGCTCTGCTCTTGTCGCAATCTAGGAGTGACTTCCAATGCTAACATAATGTTCCTGACTAGGCTAGTCTGGAAACACTGTTAATGTGTGTAGGATTAGTTGTTTACAATAGATAAATAAGCATCAATGGCGACAAAAGACAATAAAATTATATTATGAGAACTCATGGGAGTGCAAATGCCGAATATGGCTGAATACAATAAATCGCTCAGCTAGATCGTGGACAAAAGGGGTCTTATCCGAAATACAAAATCAACTAAATGATGCACCGCTCCCTCTCAGGGGAAAACATGCCCTAGTGATTGCACCATCGGGACTAGATGGAAAACCAGGTGAAAGATGCACCTTGTACCCTTCTCGAAATGGATCAGAGTGGAATCTCTCAACTCTCCTGGTAAGGGTGAGCCAATCCGTTGAACCTCCTCCGAAGTTGCACCCTCACCCTGAATAAGTGCACCTTTTCTATTGAACCATGCGTAATCTGCTATTGGAGAGTGATGTAAGATCCACGTGATCTCCTCGGTGACTAGGGTGTGTCTCTCAACATCAAAATCAACCAATTGGTGTCTTCCTCCTGGAATCCACTGAACTATCTCTCCTGAGATGCGCCTCACTTCTTACTGACAAGTCATAATCTGCATAATCCTGAATTAGGTCACTGACCCTCCTCTTATAGATTTCCTAAAATCTAATTCACTGTTGAAACCCTAATTCACTGTTGACCTCTAATTTTACCTTGTTTGTTCTATTTTTAGCTCATAATGACTTAAACGTGCTTTTAACCCTTTTTAGCTCAAAGTCACTTTCTGAACATAACACCTTTGACTGAGTGACCTCTAGTAACCCTGTTTACCCCTTTTCGAGCCCTGGCTATAGTCTAACCGGGCCGTTTAGACTATTAAGCCTCCTCTCTGGAGCTCCTATTTGGAAATGGACATTACAGTCCTCCCTTCCTGACATTTCTTGTCCTCAAGAAATACCAATCCAGGGTGTTACAACACATGCTCGCTCTCCCAAGTAGCATCCTCTAATGGAATCCCTTTCCATATGATCAAACACTCTCTAATGACCCTGCTCCTTAGTTTCCGCTCCCGGAACTCCAAAACCTCTTCCGAAACCAACTCCAACTATCCCTCCTCATCCAATGGAGGAAGCTCCTCTGATGTGCTGACGAATTTTCCCACTTCCTTTTTGAGGCAAGATATGTGGAACACGTTATGGATCTTGATCCCCTCTGGAAGCTCTAGCTCATAAGAAACCTCGCCTACTCAACGCATGATCCTGTAAGGTCCATAAAATATGGGCTTCAACTTCTTGGCCCCACTCTTATTTAGAGATGATTGTTTGTAAGGTTGGAGTCTCAAGAAAACCAAATCCCCAACCTCAAAGCTGTGCTCTATCCTGTGCTTGTCCGCACTCATCTTCTGTCAATTTTGTGTCATCTGCAGGTTCTCTTCGAGCAACTTGAGAATATCCTTACTCTCTATGATCCAATCCTTGGCCTTAGGAGCTATGCTCTCCCCAAAAACCAAGTCTACCAAGGTGGTAGCATCATATCCGTACAATGCTCTAAAGGGTGTCATACCAATGGACATGTGGAAATTGGTGTTGTATAAATGCTCTCCTAAATGAAGCCACTTTACCCATGTTCTCTGCCATCCACCTACACAGTTCCTCAAATATCCTTCGACCCACTTGTTGATGATATCGATTTTCCCATATGTCTAAGGGTGATAGTTGGTGTTGGGTGTCAACCCTTTCCCCACCAATCGAAACAACTCTCTCGGAAATGTCCCCATGAACCGACTGCCCCTATCGCTGACGATGTTTCTCGGGAACCCATGAAGTCTAAAGACCTCCCTGAAGAATAGCTCAACTACCTGAACTGCGTTGTAATCTGACGGTATGGCATAGAAGTGAGAAAACTTGGTCAATCTATCGACTACTACATAGATACAGTCCTTACCCTGGGCCTTAGGTAGGCCTGTGATGAATTCCATCGATATACTCTCCCATTTCTCCTCGGGAATGGGGAGTGGTTGAGGTATCCCTGCTAGGAGAGCATGCTCTAACTTGTTCTACTGGAAATTCACACACTCACTGACGTGTCTCATAATGTCTTGTTTGAGGCCCTTCCATGAGAACCTCTCCCTGATCTGTCTATAGGTTTTGAAAAACCCCTGATGGCCTGCTAGCGATGAATCATGAACTATTGTGAGGATATTCTTTCCGAGCCCCGAATATGGCACCAAGCAGACTCTGTCCTTTTAAAATATGATGTCGTCAATGACCCTATACATGTCATCCTATATCTACCCATCCATAACCTCACAAGTGAACTTGTTCTTGGAATATTCCACTAATAAGTGGGATTTCCAATCTGTTGAAATCTCCATCAAAGAACATGTCACATGTCTCCTCGATAGTGCATCTGCCAAAATGTTCTTCTTCCATTTGACATACTCTATGTTGAAGTCGAATTCCTATACCTTTGTCACCCATTTTTGCTTGCGCTCACTGAGGTCCTTTTGCTTAAGGAAATACTTCAAGTTGTTGTGATTTGTCTTGACCACGAATTTTCTACCCACCAAATATTGCCTAAATTTGGTCATGGCATGCATGATTGCCAACATTTCTTTGTCATAAATGGAGTACAACCTCTCAGGCTGATTGATATTCCTTCTCTTGAATACAATGGGGTGTCCTCCCTGCATCAAAATGGCCCCTATAACCTCGTCGGATGCGTCATACTCTAGTACGAATGACAAGGTGAGATCTGGTAATTCCAACACTAGACAAGTGCCCATGACTTCCTTCATGTGATCAAAGGATTTATGTGACTCCTCAGTTCAGAAAAAATCCCCATGCTTGGTAATATCAGTCAACAGTGCTCCAAGTTTATAAAAACCCCAGATGAACTGCCTGTAATAGCTGCATAGCCCGAAGAAACTCCTCAACTCTGTCACCTTCCTGGGCATTGGCCAATCCATAATGACCCTGATCTTTTCCTAGTGCACCTGTACCCCCTGTGCACTGATGATGTGGCCCAAGTAAAGAAACACCTTCATATCGAACTCACACTTGGACTCTTTGGCATATAATGAATGCGCCTCCATGATGCTCAATACCTCATCCAAGTGTCTCACGTTCTCCTACCATGTCTTGTTGTATACCAAGATGTCTCCGAAGAAAACCAGGACTTATTTCCTCAACCGATCTATGAATATGTGGTTCATGCAAGACTGGAATGTGGTGGTTTCATTGGTTAGCCCAAATGGCATAACCAGGAACTCGAAATGTCCAAAGTGACATCGAAATGATATCTTCTCTATGTCCTGATTTCAGATGATGATCTGATGATACCCAGAGCATAGATCAATCTTTGAGAAAAAAACTGCCCCATGCAGTTCATCCATTAATTCATCAATGTGTGGGATAGGATTTTGGTTCTTGATGGTCTTCTTGTTCAAGGCTCGCTAATTAATGCACATCCTCATGGTACCATCCTTCTTCATTACTAAAAAACTGAAGAGGTGAATGGGCTATTGCTCAGTCTAATGTGTCCCATCGCTAGAAATTCCTTGATTTCCTTCTCTATCTCATCCTTGAATCTCCTAGGATGATGATAGGGGGTGTGATCATAGGTTCCCACCCCCCTCCAAATCAATGGTGTACTCAAACCCCCTGTCAAGTGGTCTCCCTGGTGGAATCGACCCAACAACTTGTTGATGTTGTCCCAACAATTTCTTGCTCTCTGTGTGATATTGTTGTCGGCCCTCTGAATCCTTCTGTGTAGTGATCAAGAACTTTTCGGCATATGATACCTCCCCGTGTCTGGATATCCTCTCTATCCTCTTGGTTGAAACTGTCATGGGTACTTCTGTCGACATACATATCAGAAAAACCTTCTTCCTATCACGGTCTCTGAACCCCATCTCTAAGGTTTGGTGATTGGTGGTGGTTTTCCCCAAGGTGATCATCCACTAAACTCCCAACACCATATCTGTGTCATATAGGTCAACTACATAAAATGTGTCTCTCACTGTGTAGTTGCCTAATTTTATCTCCAAGCCTAGAACTTTATCTAGACATTCCACTGTGTGGCCATCTGCTATTGCAACATCAAACCCCTCAAACTCCTCTATCTAAAGTGCCCGTCTTGATACTAGTGAAGCATCAATCAAGTTGTGGGTGGCCCCACTATCTATCAGAGGGATTTCTCATTGCCCTTGAATAGTCCCTCTGATCCGGAGGGTATCATACTTGGGAACACCAGAAAGGGTCGCTATGACTCCTCCCTTTGCTAGTTTTCGTCTGTTAGCCTGCTCAGGGGGTTGTGGAACTACTGGAGGATGTGCTCCTGCCAGTGTCAGTGGCCTACGGGGATGCTGCTTCTCTGCCTGTGTTGAATCCTCCTCTAAGCTAGTGGATCCACTATCGTGCTCCTCCTCCTCACTGTCCACACTGTCTGTGACCACCTGCACATGTAACATGATTAAAAAAAACATAAATAACAACATTATAAACAAAAGGCTAAAGCCAAAATGCATATATGTTGTTCTATTAAGTTTTTGGAATCACTTGTCCATTCTGTAGTCCTGGAAGATTTTTTTTGGATAATAGACTTTAAAGATTGGAAAAATTAATACATAAATGATAATAATTAACCATGTATTGATAAAAAAGACTAAAGCTATTTAAATCAATGCATAATCAATTATTCAAAGAATACGAAGATATTATAATGAAAATAAAACAATTTTACTCACAGGACAAAAGCCATTAAGCAACCTGTAGTTCCATATTCTTCTTTAAAAATACTCGTCCATTCTCCCAAAGATTTCAGCCATCCATTACTTCATTTGAAAAGAAATAAAAAGTTTACAAAATCAATAATATACAAAAGAGAAAGGATTCAAATCCTCCTCACCAATTCTTGGATCCTTTGGCTCTGGACTTTCTTATATATTTATACAATGAATGAACAGTTTGGGCGTCACTATTAATTTTTTCCACCTGAAATTTGCCTCATAAAAATACATCAATATCTCTCAAATCGTGCATTTTTTTGGAAACATCTCCAAAAGGAAGGTAAATGGGTCCATTTTGGTTCTAGGTTTTCAACCGTTTCTTCAAATTCATTACGGTTTGGCTGCAATCAGTTATGCAAAATCATCTGTCTGATCTTGACGTCTTTCCAAATTTTATCTGTTGTTGCTCATAAAATTATTTGTAGCAATCCAAAATTATTTTTGGATCAATCATATTGAACTTAATTGGATAATACAATCAAGCCATGATCAGATCTGTAAAATATTTGATAATAGAAACCTGTGAAACAAAAAGAAACCTAAATTAATAACCTAAAAATTGGGAATAAAACAAAATCTAGAAAAATAAAAAATGAATTTAAACTAACTGTAACTTATAAAC
>SNQJ01S0000660.1:255850-270177 GCA_010110895.2 Picea sitchensis | reverse complement strand
GTGAGGTGAAAACTCTACGGTTTTACCTTCACCTAAATGAGTGATTTGATATACTGATAGAAGGTTACAAGAAAGACTTGGAACACATAATACATCATTGAAATGACCAGTTTCTACTTGAACTGTTCCAGATCCTTCAACATTAAGAGATCTATCATCACCAACAAATATTTGCTTGGTGTTACATTCATTTAGAGTAGAAAATATGGCTCTATCCTTAGCCATATGATAGGATGCTCCATAATCAATAAGCCACTCATCAGAAGTAGAAGTAGAAGTAGAATTTGTATTGAAGGAGAAACCAGAAGTAGAAAGTGCATGTCCATGAGAAGAAGAAGAAGAAGTAGAATCAATATTGATGTTGTGCTTCTTCATTGTTGCTTCTAAAGATGCCATCTTCTTGAAACATTTGGACTCATCATCACCATCTTTATCACAAAAGTTGCAATGTCTGTTAGTATTCTTATTTTTATATTTTTCTCCTTTGTCACCATTAGGAGCTAAAGCTGTCTGAGCGGGGTTGGGACCCTTATGTTGCTTGTTTTTGTAGCGAGGATGTTTCTTCTTGGGATACTTGGGTTTATCTTTCTGCTAGGAAACTAAGGCTTTGTTGGAGGTACCTGTAGTGTTGATCACTCCAAGTTGTACAAGCTTATCTTCCTCTCTAATCAAAGAATCACAAAAGGACTCAAGAGTGGGTTTTTCATAAGCTTTCCCTATAGCCTCTCTCACGGCATAAAAGGTAGATACAAACATAGAATATGCATTGTTATCACACTAAATTGCCTTGGGCTTTTAGTTTGTTTTTATCCTTTTTTAAGCCTTATATTTTAATTTTTAAGTTTCATCCCTTTGAAGTTTATGTTTGTTAGGACCCCTTATACAAATGAAGTATTGAGTGTTAACTCATGTTTTGACCCTCAAATTGATTTTTGGACTTAGAACCATTTTAGCTTATGGATTAATTTTTGGTCCCCTTCATGACTTATTCCTAGGATCGATCCCTCCCATGACTAGATTGATGTGACACACATTTCTCCTCACTCATGACCTCATAGGAATGCCTCGTTGTCCTTTCTTACCTGTCCAATCATTTTTTGAATTGGAGCGCTGACCACTCATCAGATAGTTCCGTAGCGCCTTTCTCGTTTATCATACTTCCACCATGAGTTATAATTGTCACGACTGATGTCATGTTCCTTGTTTTCAGTGCCAGGAGTTGGTTAAATATACCTCCAAGATCTTGTATTTATGAGCCCTGATAATGGTTTTTCATTTGAAAAATTCATGAATGTTGCGTTTCTTAAACTCATAGTTCTGATCAGGCGACAACGGTGAGACCAAATTTGATGCTAAGGTAGATTCGAGGGTCGAAATTCTCGCAATTTCATCCTGATATTTAATTGAAGATTCCAACAGGTTTCTACTCCACAGGTATCCCGTGTTGCCTCCTCTGTATATTAGTTTTCACAAGAAATTTGCGCTCAGGTTTTGGTTTGATGAGCTTGCACAATTGTAAGGGACTCGTCTTTGCATGATAGCCTTGTCTTCTCTCTTTTTCATACCTGTGAACTCTATTGCCTATATCTAAGTCCGTTTACTACTGTCTACCATAGCCATTGAAATTGCAAGCACCTAAATAGCCTATCCTTTGCATATGCGTCACACTACCCAGAGGCATTGCTTAACCCCTCTCTGCCTCCCTTGTTTCCTTTCATCTTGGAGTTAAAAGTTTTTACTCAGTTGCAAAGGGCCAATTTCAAGTTACCCCCTCAATGTCTACACTCTCAAATACCTATACAAGTCTAAGGGTGTAATTCCCATAGTCAATCTTGGCTTACTAGCACCAGTCTATTTTAAAAGGTCAGCCTTGTACATTTGAAGCCCGATTTAAAGCCTTTCTGGTTATTACTGTCCCATAAGCCTTTAAAATCTCTCATTCTAAGCCATGGAGACTCCTTAATCGAAGAAGACACACAAAGGGGGCAAGGTGGTTAGGAAAGAACCTGTGGACATGCACCTTTTTGATATAGAGCCTGTGGCAAGAGAGGTATTTCAAAGTGTGGGATGCCTCTCTTTCTGCCAGAATATGCAGAGAGGCCATCCAAAGGTAACATGACAGTTTGCATTACATTTTTATGGTAGGATAACTAAGGTTGTGGATTTGGAATTTGATGTTACTGAAGCCTCTATCTTAGCTGCAACAAGAATCCCCATTACAGGTGAAAAGTGGTTCAAATCCATGGCTTTGAGTTCAACATAAATATCTCTTTAAACCTGAACATCAAGCCAATGATTTGTCTAAAAGTATGTCAAGGAGTCAATTGATTGAACAGTTTGACAGAATATTGAATATCATCCAAATATATTTGACATGTGAAGGGAGATTTAACACATTGTACCAATACCATATAAGGATTTTGCTACATTTTATTGGTAAGGTCGAGATGAATATTCCCTATTACTTGTTAAGGAGCATAGGTAAGATGTCAGACAGAATTTAATCCAAATCTAAGGATGTGGATTCTAGCCTTTTCCACTCTCGATTGATCATAATGCTAGTCTCTTAGGAATTGGGTAAGAAAGAGATTTCATGGAAGCATTTTGTTGTTACTTCTCATTTCAAGATGGATATAGCATCAACTCCTCAATCAAAAAAGGCAAGTCCTTTATCACCCACCAGTGCTACTAAAGCAGGGACCAGTAGGAAGAGAAAGGGAAGATCCCCTATTCAAGTTTCATAGGTCAGCAAGAAGGTCATAGGAGTTGAGGAGGAAGCTTGTCCTTCCCCACAAAGAGTTTTTTCACCGTCTCCTCCACCAGGGTTAGAAGAGGTTCCTTCTTCTACCAAAGATACATCCAACAAAGGGAAGAAACTACTCTTCCCCTCTTCTCCTCCAACAGTCAAAATCAAGGGTAAAAGACCTTTCGCAAGTTCAACAATTCCTAGGGAATTTGTTGAGAAACAGTCCCCACCTGGGATACCTATGAAAAAGAAGAAGGGTAAAGGCATTGGGAAGCTTGTGGAAAGAAAAGAGGAAACCCATTTGCAAAAGAAGAAATATAAAAGAAAAGCCACCAAGAATCTTGATGAAGTTGACAAGGCAATTCCTATGTAGATGGAAGAGAAGACTGAGGAAAAACCTATTGATACTGTGCATGTCACTGCTCCACCTAACAATCAAACTTTCAAAATATTGATCAGACAGCTTAGGGATGCTAGGAAGGAGGTAGCTCATCTAAAAGAAGAAGATATGATTCATAGGGCTCAGATGAAAGAGCTCATGGATGGCTACACACATACCCTTGACCTAGCAAGGAAGGCCCAGCCCCTTCATAGGAAGCTCCAAAACCTTTATAGGCAGAATAGAGGTTTTCAATCCTAGAACATGAAACTCAAGGCAGAATTGCAACATTTTTGAGATGAAGTAGCTATGAGAAACTTGCAGGTATTGGTTGCAGCTTCTATTGAGAAAGAGACATCAACAGTCAAGGAGATCATTGCCCCAGTCAAGAAGTTTGTCATTGCTAAGAAGAAGAATCCTGTTGTGCCAAATAAAGATCCTCCTTCTACCAGAAAGAGCGTGAGGTTAAGTGTCAAGGTAACAAAATAGTTGGTGAAAGGTGAGCCCCATTTTTGAGGATGTTTCCTTTTTGAGACGGTAAACTATTTTTCAAATGTTACCTCTTCCATCTATACAGGATTCTAAGCATTTAATTATCACATTTTTGGGCTTTTTGCAAAGTGATAACTCCCTCAGTGGTAAAATGCACTACCTACAGTACTTCCAAGTCACCTAAGTATAATGGGTTTGACATTATGAAAGTCCACTACTTACTCTACACATGTCCAAGACTGGAGGCGCTGCGTTTTTTGACAGTGCTACCTAAACCTGCACATAGACGCAACATAAGTGGCGCTACCTAATATATGGTAGAGAATAGAGTATGCACACAGATGCAACACAGTGGCACTACGTAATTGCACTACCTAATATTTCACAGAGAACAAAGGTTTGCACACATACGCAACATAGTGGAGCTACCTAAATGCACTACCTTTTCTACTTGCTCAGTTGTGAAGTACGCTACTCAGACTGCTACCTAAAGAAGCTACCAAAAGACACCAGGGATTTAGGAGGGCTAAGCTAACAACTTTTGGATAGTTGATGATGGAAAAGATTGTAGAAACAACAGCTGGCATCATGAGGACAACCATGTGCTTTTGAAAGACAATGGAAAACAAGGAGCTACGCAACAAGAAGGAATCAAGTCATCTTGAATATTGGTTGGATTAGTCACAAACATTTTCCTATTTTATAGCATAGGTTGTTATCTAAGTTGTTAGATCTATTATCACTCCGTAATTTTCCCAAGGCTGCGGAGGCAATCATAGAGGAAAAATCAAAACCACTTCGAGTCTTGGATCTAGCCCTCCAAGACTCAGAGAGGGATGTCTCTATTTGATATAGATATGTTTGAATAGATATTAGACTAGTTATGCAGAACATGGGTTTGTTTATGGATTTGGTATGTTTGGGAGATCAAAAACTCGAATTTTCATTGGGCCATGGGGTTTACCTTTCTGAAAATGGATCTATCTCAGATGTAAATATTCTCACCACAGGGAAGGATATAAAGACTACTGGATCAAATTGAATTAAATGAAAGTGGAGGAGAGGAAAAGAAGGGAAAATCCACCAAGCAGAGGAGCAGATAAGAATTCCTATTCTCAACTTGAGACAAAAACATGCAAACCATTAAAAGACCATAAACAGAGTGCAAAAACAAGTTTTGTTCGTAATATTGCTTTCAATGATTGGATCAGGGAAAAAATCAAATGGATTAATAGAGAAATAAAATAGTTACTCAGAGAAAAACATCACCAGGGAGTCTAACACAAGAATCTTGCAGCTACAATTTTTATTTATGGAAAGTCATCAAGAAAATTACAATGTATCCCCTGTGGGGCATGAATCCCGAGCTCAATCATCAAACATTTTACATTAAACTCACATCAATAAATCGGATATATCCCCCAACAAGGTTTTTAAGTTGGATTCAACCGCCTCGACCAAAAATAGCAACAAATCCCCAAAAATCCTAAACTGTCTGCCATGAAAGACGGGCCGAATTTCTACGAAAAAAGGGTTCGCACAGACAACTGTTTCTCTTCAATGCTGACACCTAGGAAAACAATGAAGGATTTTATTGTATATGGGCATGTTATAGACAAAAACCTCCTTTTGTTTCGCCAAATTGACATCCAGCTTTCCGTAACAACTCTCGCAAAATCGGGACTGTAACAAGAAAACTAGAAATCCGAAAAATGAGGCTGAAAGATAGCTTCGATTCTCCCAACCGGTGGCACCTGTGAAAAAACTTAGAAATATTTTTGTTCTTCATATTTTTATGGAGAAAAACCTCTCTTGGTTTTCAAAATTCGTTTTCATTTGCCCAGAATCCGCTTCAGAATAAGACTAGTCAAAACGGGAAAAACAGTGGTTTTGTGAAAATGTGGGAGGGCGGTTTTGGAGAGGTAAGTGGTATTCCGGACCTCCCTGAGGTGGTAAGTTCTATTGATAAGGGGGGGTCTAAAATCACCTGGAGGTGACAAGTGTCCCTCCCAATACCACTTTTCGGAACCCCCCCTCCATTAAAGTTCGAAAAACACAGGGGGGTCTGGAATTTTTTATGTCCGTTGATTAGATTTTAGGGATGTGTGAAGGTAAAGTTGCGGGTGGGTAGAATTTAGGATAAATGTTTTAATTTTTTTTTTACTTTTTGTTTTATTAACTTTTAAATTTTTTGATATATTTATTATATGTGTTTTCACTTTTAATTTTTATTGTATTGTTTTTATATGTTTTACGTGTTTTCCTTTTATTTTATTTTTTATTTGTTTTATGCTTTTGTTTTATGTTTTTTATGTTTGTTAATATTTAATGTTTTGTATTTTCTTTATATGTATTATATTTTAATTGTTTTATTAAATGGGTTTTGTATTAATTAATTTTATTTTAACATTTAACACTAACCTAAAATAACCTAAACATTAACTTAATTATTAGCTAATTAATTAATTAATAATTAATCAATTGCTAACAAAACTAACTTAGCTTATTGGTCTAATTACACTAACTTTATTAACCTTATTGATTTATTATTATTTTTGTTTGTCCTAAGTTTGGTTTATGCATGGATGGGTGTTGGGATAATGGAGGATGATGTCATGAGGCAGGGGCGGTATGGTATTGCCAGTATGGTGGTAAGTTGGAAGGGTGGTAAGCAGTAAGTGGTCTGGAGCAGAGGAGGTCGGATGCAATGGATTGATGACACGTTGGGACAGGACCTATCGGGAAAAACTACCTCATTCCGGAAACCCCCTCCCCCCACCATTAAAGGCAGAATGGTCAAGGGGGTCCAGAATCGCTTGTAAACCGTCCATCTGCGTGTTGTCAGGATGACCATAGACCTATGCACACTTGTTAATTACCATTCCGAACCCGCCCCCCCATCGTTAAAATCATAACGGTCGAGGGGGTCTGGAATCCACTGTCAGCCATTGATCTACGCGCAGCTAGATCGATCGTCGATCTAAGCGTGTTTTTTATCCTCTAGGCGTGAATGCAGCGAAAACTTAGGTTTAGTGTTTTTTGTGGGTTTTGTGCATTGCTTCCCTTGCTTTTGTATCCATGGGGTTAGGAAACACTAGTCAATGTAAAAAATCATGAATTTTCTTTTCTTTTCCTTGAAAATGATTTGCAGAAATGAAATATTATTTGCAAGCCAACATCTAGAGTGAAAATTTTCCAATCACTAGATGATCCTATGAATTGTAGGGTTATAACAGTGGCTCCACTTGGGGATGGTAGCTCTTTTGGGAGGTGTCAAGAACCACTGAACTCTGAATATGCAGACCGATGCTTTATTCATTGGGTTGATCCCAAAATTATTTTGCAACCAGTAACTGTTTTGATCTTTCAACCGAAACCAAACCAAAATGAACACTGCTGAAAAAGATATGCTCAGAATATTGAGCTTATTCACATTCTCCTACCTACCCTATACTGTTGAAAATCATGCTAAATCAAATAATACAAAAATGTCAATGAAGCCAATCAAGTAGCTGCTCTACTAGCTCTACTCTTTCAATGTTTTCAATCAATATCAGAAATAGAACTTGCATAGGCATCATGAAATGCTTTCCATCATGATCTTCATCACAAGGGGTTTGATAATCATGACACATAACAAAAAAACTAGAAATGCATTGTGGCTCTGTGATGAACAATTTCTCCATATAAATAGCCATTGGATCAAGATAAACTTGACCTATTACTGGGTATTCGAATTTAACCACCTCAACTTCATGATTCGATGTTATAGTTGTGCTATTTGCATCTTCATGCACTTCCAGACATGGCTGCAAATTTTCTGATGGGTTCTAAAATGATGCTTCTGTTGAACACACCCCTGTAACTGACTGCCTGATCATGTCAATATCATAACAAATTTTCAACTGATGACTGACGAATGAAGAATGATTTTGACCACACAGGTCATCCAACCTATCAGTTATTAGATCCTGAAAAAACTGACAAGACTCCTGCATTGATTCAAATGAAATTTCCTGACTTTTTATGTATTTATCCTTCAACACTTGTTCAAGAGTATCCTTCAAAATTTGAAATGAATTATAATCTAATGGGACAGAATTACATTCCACTATTTCAAAACTTGTTTCGAGATCTGGACTTCCATCTGGACTTTGAAAATCAAGGGAAATTAGTGACTGTGATTTTGGGTTTAAAACAGGTCCCATGTCATCAATGACGTCCTTTACTAACTCATCAGAAAAAAATTTGTCTTCACTATTTACAACTTGCCTAGAGTTTCTTTTCAGAAATTGAAAAGATGAGAAACATAAGGGAAAATATTTTTCGCTTAATTTGAAATTTTCTACATTTTCCTCATCACTGTCATGATTGTTGGGTAGAGGCTGATTTTCATATCTGAGTTGTAACTGATCTTCTTCCTGCCAATGACGTGCTGTTGGTTTCTTTGAATAGTCAACATCTACTTCAGCCTCATGATCATCATCATACTGATCACACTTGGGTAGATTATCCCAGTAAGAAAATTCATCAAACATGCACCTCATATTAGCTGATGGCTCTTCAACAAGATGACTTAGAACTTCATCTTTGACTATGTTATGAATTGAATACATGAAATAATCCATTGGTGGTTCAAAATACTGAGGATGGGCTGCAAAGTGTTTGAGGACATTGATCCTTGTCCGTTCTCGTACTAATGGAACATAAGGTCTTCGAACAACAAGTTCATATTTCCTACTAATCTTCTACATAATCTCTATTACAGTGTTTTCCAGAACATCTAGTTTCACTTCTGAAGGTGTCATTCATTCCTCTTTTGTTATATATTTCTCTTCTTCCTTTAACTTTGCCTTTTTGTTCAGCAAGTTATCTTCCACATCAATTGCAATCTTTTGCGTCTCTTCAAGGGTTGCAGTGTTTCGTTCTCTTAATTGGAATGTCATCTCAGGATCGAAGGCATATGGGTAATGCAAGTGAGTTGATCCTGGGGGTGCCCTTATATCAGCAGGCATTGCATGATATACCTTATTGAACCTTGGTGAAAACTGTTGTACGGTTTCCCCTTGCTATCTTTTCAAATGGTCATACTCTTCCAGGATGAGAAAGACATTTCTCATGATCACCCACCTATCTAAGAAAACTTGCATGAATTGGTGAAAATTTTTGATGCTTGCAGCTGGAAGGTTTTTAAACCAATTTTTGACTTTACCTTGCAAAGACAAGGCAAACATCCTGATATAGACATCATCATCTTCAACCTCATAAAGGTCAAGAAAATCTTCAAACCTCTGGATGTGTTTTTCAGCAGTAATATTGGCATTCTCTCCATCAAACCTGGGCAGATTATTGGTGTAATTCACAGGGAGGTCATGGAGAATAGGAGGCAAATCTAGAGGTTTGTTTCTGTTTGGTATTTTCTCAGGTATAGGAGGTAAAACAAGGGGCTTATAACAAGCTGAAATTTTGACCTGTGAATCTGGACTTTTCACATATGTATCAGAGATATTTACATCCGTAGGAAATAAAGCAGGAGGCTTATGTCTATCAAGGCTTCCTATAGGTGTAGGAGTGGGTACCAGAGCTATGGGAATGGGCTCAATCCTTTGAGGTTCATCAAGTTGAAAATGGTCATCCTGAATTTCAACAATATACTTTGGACCAAGATCATGAAAAGAGAGAAAGTAATTGCAGATGAAACCAATAACATCATGAATACAATTTGATCTTGAGTACCTAGTCTTTCTAGTCTACTTGGTCATGCTTCTGGTTCTTCCTCCAATGGAGTCTTTGAGTTGGCATTGTCTAGAGATGTTTGGAGTCGCTAGGTGAATGACCTCAACCTTCTTGTGTCTGGTCACTGTCCACCATCAGTGATCATATCTGGAGCTTTGAATTGTACAACTGGGGAAAACCCCCCAGTATGGTCGCCATTCGGTTATCACTCTGTAATTTTTCCAAGGCTGTGGAGGCAGTCACAGAGGCAACATCAAAACCACTTCGAGTCTTGGATCTAGCCCTCCAAGACTCAGAGAGGGATCTCTTTGTTTGGTATAGCTTTGTTTGAATAGATATTAGGCTAGTTATGCAGAACATGGGTTTGTTTATGGATTTGGTATGTTTGGGAGATCAAAAACTCGAATTTTCATTGGGCCATGGGGTCTAACTTTCTGAAAATGGATCTATCTCAGATGTAAAGATTGTCACCATAGGGAAAGATAGAAATACCTCTGGATCAAATTGAATTAAATGAAAGTGGAGGAGAGGAAAAGAAGGGAAAATCCACGAAGAAGAGGAGAAGATAAGAATTCCTATGATGAACTTTAGATGAAAACATGCAGACCATTAAAAGACTAGAAACAGAGTGCAAAAACAAGTTTTGTTCGTAATATTTATTTCAATGATTGGGAAAACATCAAATGGATTAACATAGAAAGAAATAAGTTACTCAGAGAAAAACATCACCAGGGAGTCTAACACAAGAATCCTACAGTTACAATTTTTATTTCTAGAAAGTCATCAAGAAAATTACAATGTATCCCCTGTGGGGCATGAATCCTGGGCTCAATCATCAACCCTTTTACATTAAACTCACATAAATAAATAGGATAGATCCCCCAACAATGTTTTGAAGTCGGATTCAACCTCCTCAGCCAAAAATAGCAACAAATCCCCAAAAATCCTGAATTGTCTGCTATGAAAGACGGGCCGCATTTCTGCGAAAAAGGGGTCTGCACAGACATATGTTTCTCTTCAATGCTGACACCTGGGAAAAACAAGAAGGAGGTTATCGTATATGGGAATGTTTTTTAAAACAACCTCCTTTTTTTTCTCCAAATGCGCCTCCAGCCTGCCGTAACAGCTCCCGCAAAATCGGGATTGTAACAGGAAAACCAGAAATCCGAAAAATGAGTCTTCAATATAGCTTCGATTCTCCCAACTGGTGGCACCTGTGCAAAAAATGAGAGAGGTTTTTTTTCTTCATATTTTTATGGAGAAAAACTTCTCTCTTTTTTTCAAAATTCGTTTTCGTTTTCCCAGAATCTACTTCAGAAAAAGACTAGTCAAAAACAATGGTTTTGTGAAAATGGGGGAGGGCGGTTTTGGAGAGGTAAGTGGTATTCCGGACCCCCCATGAGGTGGTAAGTGGTATTGAGAGGGGGGGGTTTGAAATCACCTGGAGGTGACAAGTGTCCCTCCCAATACCACTTTTCGGACCCCCCTCCCCCTCCNGGGTCCAAATTTTTTTATGTATGTTGAATAGATTTTAGGGATGTGTGAAGGTAAAGTTGCAGGTGGGTAGAACTTAGGATAAATGTTTTAATTTTGTTTTTACTTTTTGTTTTATTACCTTTTAACTTTATTTATTTATTTATTATATGCATTTTGAATTTTAATTTTTATTGTATTGTTTTTATATGTTTTACGTGTTTTCCTTTTATTTTATTTTTTATGTGTTTTACGCTTTTGTTTTATGTTTTTTTATGTTTGTTAATATTTAATGTTTTTTGTTTTTTTTATATGTATTATATTTTCATTGTTTTATTAAATGGGTTTTGTATTAATTAATTTTATTTTAACATTTAACACTAACCTAAAATAACCTAAACAATAGCTTAATTATTAGCTAATTAATTCATTAATAATTAATCAATTACTAACAAAACTAACTTAGCTTATTGGTCTAATTACACTATCTTTATTAACCTTATTAATTTATTGTTCTTTTTGTTTATCCTAAGTTTGGTTTATGCATGGATGGGTGTTGGGATAATGGAGGATGATGTCATGAGGCAGGGGCGGTGTGGTATTGCCAGTATGGTGGTAAGTTGGAAGGGTGGTAAGTAGTAAGTCATCTGGAGCAGAGGAGGTATGATGCAATGGATTGATGACAAGTTGGGATAGGGCCCGCCGGGAAAAACCGCCTCATTCCGGACCCCCCCACCGTTAAAGGCGGAACGGTTGAGGGGGTCCGAAATCGCTTTTAGATTGTCCATCTGCACACTGTCAGGATGTCTGTAGACCTGTGTGCACTTGTTAATTACCATTCCGGANCCCAACTGTTAAAAACAGAATGGTCGAGGGGGTCCGGAATCCACTGTTAGCCATTGATCTACGCGCAACTAGATTGACTATTGATCTAAGCATGTTCTTTATCCTCGAGGCGTGAATGCAACAAAAACTTAGGTTTAGTGCTTTTGTGGGTTTTGTGCGCTGCTTCCCTTGCTTTTGTCTCCATGGGGTTAGGAAACACCACTCAATGTCAAAAATCATGAATTTTCTTTTCTTTTCCTTGAAAATGATTTGCAGAAATGAAATATTATTTGCAAGCCAAAATACATCCAGAGTGAACATTTTCTAGTCACCAGATGATCCTATGAATTATAGGGTTATAACAAGATCAAATAAATGTTGAGATATTTTCAAGGGAAGGAGGCTAACTCGTATCTCCAGTTGTTGCCTCCCTTTTGTTATAAATAGATAGATCAAATGCTTTAGCTGGTTCGGATGGTTGAGCAAGGCTCCCTTAGACTATTATATTTTGATGAAGTGACTGTGATCTGGCTATGTAATGGACTTAAGACATTTTGACTAATAGAAATTAGCTTCTCTTTCATCTTATTTTCTTCTAATGCTAAATGTTCATGCTTTGAATGATTCACATGAATGATTGTGGTGATGTTATGATGGATGTTTGATCATATTATTATCATGATGTTTATTTAACTTCCTTAGTTTTTGAGTTCAAGAAGATCTTGTGTTAAGAAACTTTCTTCCTTAGGCTTTTGTAGACCTGATGTTTACAACAGCCCTTACATTCCTCTCATTCAAGTCTTCCCTCTATTCATACTTACTCCCAATTATTGATTGAAGTTAGCCAAGACCTTGATTGTTGGTGCATGTTATCCCTGTTATCTGAGTTGGAACATTATCATTTTGAGTCATTTTCCATTTGACCCTTTAAAACACTCTTACATTCACATATAACATGATGGGTACTGGGTTTTCCTTCCATGCAATCTGAAGGTGATTCCTAGTGCTAACATGTACTACCTAGCTTAGAAAGAATAAGATAGATGCAACACTCTTCCTCCATTTTTATCTTACATTCTTCACATAAAATTCTAAGTGTTTTAAACCTAGACAGATAGTTTCCAAGGCAATAAAAATCACTTGGACTCAAGGTCAGTATTTGATTTTCTAACTGTTGCGCTCGAATAATATTGAGTTTACCAAACATAGATTCAATCTTTTCCCAAGCTTCTTCGAGGTCATTAATTTCTTGAAGGTGGTACCTTAAATCAAGAGAGATGGACATTCTGATTAGTCCACGTGCTTCATCATTCTTGTTATCCCACTTGGATTTCTTATCATCATTAGTGGGTGATTTTTCCTTTCCTAAGTTAATCCAATACAAACCTTTACTTCTTAGTAAATCTTCCATATGAGATTTCCATTGGAAGTAGTTGTTGTTGGTAAGAAAGACATTACTTGTAGAAGCTATATTAAATATGTAGGTAATATGGACTTAAAAACTAAAACTGATGATTTGGATGGAGAGATCTCGAAAAATTATGCGGTTTTAAAAAACGACACTGAAAATGGACTTCTGATGTGAGAGTTATTCCCTTTTTAAAAAAGACATAAACGGTAACCAAATGACCACGTGATAGTGTAAGTTGCTTTATGAAGTGACCTATTTTTATAAAGAGAAGTGGGGATCACTTTTACAAAGAAAGGTTGCATGAAAAATAAATAACTCTAAAATAAAATATTAAATCTACTTATAGTGATTCGCTTTTATACTTGAAGTGAAATACACTTTACAATTTTAGCATTAACGTTTTCAAAAAAAAGTAACAAAAGAGAGACTTGAACTCAAGACCTCTTACTTAATAATACAACTTTTAACCAAATGGTCTAGAAAAACGTATTGTAATGTTTAGAAGGAGGATTGGGGGTGTTGTTGTTGTTGTTGTTGTGGAAGACGACCTTGGAGAGCATGCTAAAAAAAACTATTTTCATACAAGAAAAAAAATTCGCTTCTTGATGACAACAAGGGTTAGATCTCAATTAGCTTACCTGGAAGATGCACCTTTTCCTATCTGTTTCTGCTTTGTCGAGATCACACAGGGCGCGGGGCAAAGAGAATACGCAGATCTAAAAGAGTAGAAACCTAGAAATAAAAAAATACAAAACCAAAATAAAACCAAAATACTTCTCTGAAAAAAATTTAAAAAATGTGTATTCAAACTTTATACCTCTGGATCTGACTATAATGGCCATATATTGGGAAAACATAAACCTTTTCGAGTGAAACGAAAAGTGTTCCTGAATGAAACGAGTGCTCCAGACGCAATGGAACAGTCCTCTTAGCCCAGAAATGTACAAAAATGACAGAAAATGGAAATGAGGCAACTTGGCTTAACGATCTCAATCTACAACAAGAGTGGGTCTTCAAACATGCTCTGATACCATGTTCGAAAACACATGTATTCCAACAAAGGACGAACACCTTTAGTAACCACTCACATAAACAGATCAAAGATCAACACACCGATGTTTTCACGTGGTAAAAACCCTACGAGGAAACATCCACGACCCCAGCCAATGCGGCCACTTGGAGCAATTTATTAATGGAAAGAAAAAGATTATAGAGAGATTTTACAAGAGAGTTTCTCACAATCGATCATCGACAAATGACCCTCC